>ML791544.1:291062-322586 GCA_009831015.1 Picea engelmannii
TATATATATATATATATATATATATATATATATATATATATATATATATATATATATATATATTATCAATTAATACTTTATTTATTATTATTTTAGTATTTATAAAAATTATCATTAAAAAAAAATCTTATATGAAAATTAGTATTTATATTTTCAACTAGACATATTAAAATATATGTAAAAAATATATAAAATAAAATAAAAGAAAAGAAAATATAGTAAAATAAATATAACGTTGAATGTAACATTAATCAAAATTTGAATTGGCCACGTGGGGAAAATATGAGGCCCTCTTGCCACAAAACTGCTAAGTCGGCAGTGTGGGCTCGCATGTAGCCCACGTGCCCCTCACTTTTATTTACAGGAATAAAATATCGGTCCACTTCTTTAAACCCTAAACTCTCCATTTTGTCTCCTCATTAGCTGTGGTCACCTGTGCTGGGAGGCATGAGGGAGCATGGCCTCCATGGTGAATACAGTGCGTAGGCCCTTCTGCGTTTTATGGGTGCTTACGGGCTATTTTAATGGTTATCGGACCCATTGCACGACGACACTTGGTTGGAGTGTTTCCTTTCTGAATCGAGCTTCAGATTTGATCTGCTCGTTGTGGTGTTTGGTGATCATGTTGTGGAGCTTAAGATCCTACAAAACGCCTCGAATGCGTTCAAAGAGACAACCAATTCATAGCAATCACAGTCTCGCTGCGAAAAACAGTGCATTTCGTGTGTTGTTTGGTCCCTGGCCATGCAATCAACGGAAAGACGTTGGATTTTGAGAAATGATAACGGATTTTGAGTCATTTAGCCACTAAAAGCCCTTCAATGGGGTAAACAACTTTTTTTTCATGATAGATAGGTCAGTGATTTTTTTTTTTTGGTGGATATTGCTTTTATTTTTGCTGCATTAAGTTCAAAGGACTGTGTGGAACGGGCTTCGAACCTTAACAGGCTATGTGTGCAGATACATTTATGATACTTGACGGGCTTCGACGCTCGACCGGTAGTGCAATACTTATTGACCCATAGGCTCTCCCTTTGCGCCTTGTGTATTGGTGCTTCCTCGGTGCTTAACATTTGTATATTTTCTTGTATATATCTATAAATACGGGCAATGCAGGCGACATTTAAAGCTCTATACAGAAAAGATTTATATAGAAACTCGTCCAATTTTAGGGAGATATCTGTAATAATTTCTTTTATACGCCTGTGAATAGAGACAATAGGTACACATATATAAAATCTGTGCTTATGGCTTTTCTTATCTCGTCATTTGACTAATTGGGTGTTGATTCAATCTTTTACTAATGATATTGAATCACTGGTCGATATATAATCTGGGCTTTTATACTTGTGGATTTTTTCATTGTGGCATGTACTACTATCGTTTTGCCTTAACAATGCAACATTCTAGTCTATCTGGGTGAGTAATAATGTTCTTTTTTTTTTCTTTTTTTTTTTTTAAGTAAAACCCTAAATAAAATCATTCCTTTCTTTCTTATTAAATAGAATATTAATCTGAGTTTTCCTCCTGTTATTCTCATTTTATACTCTTTCGTAATTAAATGGAAACACATAAACTCCCTTTATTGTATCAGGTGGATACGATTCAGAAGAAATGGGGGCAAGAGATTATAATATTGCAGCTCTGAAATTTTGGGGTCCAACAACCCAAACAAATTTTCTGGTACAGCTTATTAGTTTTGATCGTCCTCATTTTTTTTTTTGTAGTAATTTCTGAACAGATAGAAGTTTTGAAGAATACCAGAAAACTTATGTGAATGATATCGATTTTCTTTGCAGCGTACCGATTATGAGAAAGAGAGACTAAGGCAGAAGTAGTTGGAATGCTGAGAAGGTAATCCCTTAAACTTAGGATTTCAGTTTCCTTTATTAATCTGTCAATTTTGTTTTCAAATCATCACATCGAATGCTCGAGTGTTTAATCAAACTGGAGTATAGGTGGAAGTAGAGCCATGAAACTATTAGGGTATCTATGTTTAGATTCATTTAATTATCTTCACGATCTTTTGGGCGTTTTTCTTCTAATGCGTTTCTTGGGCTTTTATCGAGGGATTTTAGGGTAATTTAAATTCAGGAAGATAATGAGGCCCGGGTTCTAACTTCTAAAAGTCCATCTGAGGATGGGATCAAAGTTACCAGCCTCGACTTAAAGAATGGGAATGGCTTAGCAAGGATAGACCAACAATTACTTATTTTCGAGGAAAGTCTCAAATAGAGAAATCGATAAAACAAAACAATAAATTTCATATATATATACAAGTAATATGAAAGTTTACAGTCCAAATGATGCACAATTTTTCAATAACAACTCATTTCAAAGTATGCCATGGATTCTAGAGAGTTTACAGGTCTGGTGGGTTTCTGCCGTGAAATGGGCTTAGAAAAACAAGCAAATCGAGAGCTTTTTAGTTGTTTTTGTTGTAATGACCTAGTTGCTTATTTTACTTCAGTAATTTGTTTTGCATTTATTTATTTTATTTTTATTTTTATTAATGTTTCTATGTTTTGTGTGCAGGTTAAGCGTGGCTGGATTTTTGGCCCTTAAGGTCCAAATTTTTTTTTTTACCCTAATACATTTATTTAGGGACTTACTATACTAAACCCCTTATTTAGGCCCTTGGTTCCAGATTTGAACCAGGGCTCTGATACCAAATGTAATGGCTGAATTAATTAAACTACCATTTAATTTACAACTTAACAATAAAAGTCAAGAAATTTCTACAAATTTCTACAATTTAGCTCATTTGGCTGCCTATTTATCAATTATAATAAATTTCTATAAGAGAATAAAACAATGCAAAATTTGAAATAAATACCTTAAGGTGATGCTATTATCCTCCATTTTATCGCAGCTTGCTTCCTTCCCGCTTCTGCAAAACACTACCCAAAACTGTCCTCCCTGCCAACTAGGTAGCTCCCTAGCCCCAGGATATCAACGGATATCCTGGACCTCCGTGCCCAAAACCCCCCAACAACTCTGGTGCACTGTGTCAATGCCACTCCCAAAATTTCACCTCCCTCTCTGCAATACTCAGAGCTCCCAAAATCCATGGCCAACTCCCGTCGAATCCTCCCCCTTCCAACTCCTTCCCTTCCTTATCCCTCCTTCACCGACTCCCCCCCCCCATTTACCTCCTCACCTAACTCCTTTACTACCCCCTTATCCTCCCTCCATTAATACCCTTATCCCTCCTTTATGATTTTATCCTCATGTATTTAATATGTTATCCCTTGTGGGATACGTAACTTAATTTATCAAATAAGTTTATTATCCTCCTTTTTATTTCTTTACCTTATTTATTAATGAATTAATTAATACTTAATTTAATCATTGACACTCATCAATAACTAATTAATAATAATTAATTAGTTAATGCTATTTTAAGAAATAAATATAGTTTAGCTAATCTTTTAGGATTATATTATTAAATTAATTATAATTAATAATCAAGGGTCGTTACATCGAGCGCCATGCATCCCTTGTGATCGACGGTTATTATCTACTTCGGGACTTCGGCATTCGGGAGTCTCGAACACTCCAAACCATTTTTCCTCTAAACTACTTTGTACCCGAAGTTACAGATCGAGCACCACGCATCCCTAGTGATCGATGGTTGTGATATACTTCGGGACTTCAACGTTCGGTAGTTTAGAACCCTCCAAATTTTTTTTCCTTCGAAGTACTCCGTACCCAGAGTTACAGATCAAATGCCACATGTTTTCCCCGATCAACGGTTGACATCTGTTCTTTTCCCCGCTTCTGGTGATTTGCAGTCAATGCTTCTCTCTTTCCTATGAAGCACTCCATACTTGAAGTTATCGATCGAGCACCACATGTTTTCCCGATCAATTTTCGATATCCATCCTATGCCCCGCTTCGGGCAACTTGCGGTCAATGATCCTCTACGTTCTTTCTTTCGGAGTACCAATACTCCGAAGTGACAGATATCACGCCATGCGTCCTATTCCAATGAACGATTCTGATGAAATCCGACGCTCCAGCCTTCGGGAGCACTCATGCCTTTATTCTTCAATTCCTCTGGAGTAACTTTCACCCAGAGTAAATCTGCAGTCCCCACGTGTCCCAACAACGGATGGCTAGGATGATTTCTTGCCTCTAGAGCTTTAGATGACTTTTGGTCAATGCTCCACTTCCTTTCCCCGAAGTTCGCACTTCCGAACTCTGCGATTTGCTAATGTGTGTCCCTCTCAGATTGACGGTCACGATTTACTTCAGTAGTTTGGGCTTCGGGAGTTCTCAACTTGCGTGATCCCACTTTCCTACAAAGTGGCTATCTTCTGAAATGAAATATTTGTTGACACCTGTCCTCAGTTGACGGTTGGCTCAGATGAACTCCGACTCTCCGACCTTCGGGAGTTCTTATTCAACACATCCCTTTTTCTCCTAGAGTGAATTTCCTTCGAAATGGAAGATATTCTGCCATGCATCCCTTCCAACGAACGGCTGGGATGACTTCGGTACTCCGTCCTTCGGAAATCCTTATGCCTTCACACTTCGGTTCTCTCGGAGTGACTTCTCTCCGGAGTGCAGGATCTGACGACACCTGTCCCTTTGGCTTGGACGACTCAAATCTTCTTTGGCTCTTCATCTCTTCGGGATTTTTTCGATGCAAGATCCTTGTTTCTCCCGGAGTCGATCAGCGTCAGGTTGACCACAACCTTAATCTGATGGATTGAGGATATCTATGCAACCCCATAAATCTATGGCTCGTAACTTCCATTCAAGGGTCCCTTAGGTCCCAGTGTGTGGCACTCTGAGAGGGACACCTGACAACCTCGTCACTCGACACATGGGCTCCCACATGATATCAACATTAACACTCACGTGCCCATGATCAAACGGTCATGAGGGATCTCGACTAATCCTTAGATCCATGGTCCACATCAACTTTAGGACTTTGGAGGTTTTGGTGCTACCAAACCTCTATCCTCCCAATGTGGTCAACTTCAAGCTGACTATATCGTATATGTGATGGTCGGGATAGTTCCCGGGCATCCTCAGATATATGACCCAGATTAACTTTGGGACTTCAGGGGTTTCACCTCCTGTACAACAAATATTCTCAATTCATCAGAACCGTGAATTCTATAGGGCTCGAAGGGTTAACACCCGTGTTCCTTCTCCATATTCGACTATCATTAGGGGCTTGAAACTCACTATTTCCTTTAGGGGCTTGAAACTCGCTATTCTACCTAAGTTCTGTCATCTCCTTAAGTACTTAAGTATTTTGTGCTAACTCTCCTGGACTTAACGCTTAGAGAGATCCTTCGCACACCTCTTGCGCTAATTAATCAACTCTAGAACTTAAGGGGGGTTCTCGATCTCCGCCCTCCTTGCAGAGGCTCTATGCACACATGCACTACCTCTCATGAGCTTAACCGTCCCTAAGAACGACTGGGAGTGTTAGCATGCACACGTGAGGCTATGCCCAAAGTCAACAAATTCACAGTTCATTTATTTTAACTTGAGCCATGACAGGGTTGACGCATTTACGTGTACAGGCCAGAGAATTTCTTATTTTCTTAAATACACAATTAGGAAGAATTGAAGGGATACAGTATGACCATTAAGAAAACATGTATGTCCCTGCAACATTCATAGGATATCCAACTTTAATTCACAATTACAACTTAAATACACAGGATATGAGATTACTTATCTATTACAGGTGGTAGCCAACTAACTGATTGTGGGTGTTCATCCTTCCACCCAACCATAGGCTCAGAGGAAATCATTCTTATCACTCTCACCACCCCCGTGCCAAGCCATGATATCACTAGGGAATTTATTCCAATTCTCCAGGATCCCTTCTCTTTCACATCTTCTGTGAGGTTTATCAGGTGCTTCCTCAACATCAAGCTCGCGGCCTTCTGCTCATGTCCCATTCTTAGCATACTCTCAGAGATTTTTCCTATTTGTCATGGCCTTGATGAGGTTTATTAGATGTTTTCTCAGCATCAAACTCGTGGCCTTTGGCTCGTTCTCCATTGGAGTCCCTGTCCCCTTCTCCACTCTCCTCTTTGCATTTTCTTGCATGCCTTCCACGCATATCCCTCCTATCATGTTCCTTCTGTCAGAAGGAAAATCGGTTCCATTTTGGGTCTACAGGACCCTATGGTACTTCGGGCTGACATTTTGCAACTAGACCATTCTTCCATTCATGGGAGTGGTTGACGTTTCAACCACCGGTCCTTTTCTTATTAATTTTTCTCTTATCGTTTTCACATTCTTTTCTCTAATGATATCATGGCTAGTAATTTCAAGGCTTCACCCCCATAGTTAGTTATTTGGAAATTAAACAATAATACATGTACAATGTTCCCATGCCACAACATGGTAATCCTAATTCATGATTAATTACAAGTTGGGGGAAACAGGGGTGTTACAACACCTTACTAAAACATTTAGAGATCATATTCAGTAAGGTTATGGCATTAAGTAAGGTTATTCAAATGGTATGAAACAAAGGAATGTGTTTTTTCTTTTTTTTTCTTTTTTAGCTCTGATCTTAAATCTAGGATCACCCTAGTGGCACACAATACCAACTTGGTTTGAATGTTAGGAAACAATGGATTGTGGGACTCAAGGGTTTAAAAACTCTACAATTCCATATATGAAAGAAGATCGCCCAAAATTCCACCCCTATGATCTCACATAGATAACCCACATTTAGCCTTAATAGAAAAGCCAATGTATTGAGAATGGTTGTCATTACCGAATCTCATGGAGACCTAATCAGATTCATCTGAATCGACATCCTCGGTCCTTACCGACATGATTATCATGTTGGTGCATGAGAAAACATTGAACAATTGCATGGAATCCTCTATGCTAAAATTCTCAAGAGGCTCTATATCATTGTTGGGTTCTCTCGCCCTCAATAAAAATGTCTTTGAAACACCTTTACTACTTTCATTTTGATTAAGCTCATTAATTTGTTTCTTATCATTATCTTTTAGTAGCGTCTAGGTCGGGGTGCCCTGCATTTGCATTTGGTTGAGAGGTTGGAGATTCACTAAGTTGATTCCCATATAATGGAGTTTCTTCTTGATCCTGTGTTATAGTAGTTCTTGATCTTGTTATCGATTCTCCCTCGCAACTATACAACAATTCATGATGAAAATAACAAAAAATCCCTGACAACCCCCTTCCTCTTCTTCAAACCCAAATTTTCCCTCTCAAATTTTGTAATGACACAAACACCTAACTCATTCAATACTAGTACCTAGCATCCGAACATAATCCTCACCCTATCCATTTTCACCGAATTCAAATCAACTTCCATTATTTTTGTTAGGTTAAATCTTTGAAATATTCAAAGTTGTTAGGTCAATAGTAGTGGTTTCGCACATGGTATTGGTGACCCATTGTATTGAACCCATGGATTACATGTAAGCAAGTCTTTAAAAATATTTTGGATATTCCATTGTAGGTTGCTAGGATGTGAGTGGTGAAGGTTCACTTGGTCGGTTTGGTCAAGTTTGGTCAAGGGACTAATAGATCTATTTGATGGTTTTTCTTGATTTGAGTTTTCCAGGATAAATCATGTATCATGATTTATGTGTTGTTTCTATAATTTGAAATATTCTTTTTTCTCTAGCATTTTTAAAACTATTATTTGGTATCAAAGAAAGATTTTGGCTTCACGGGAGCGCCTTTGTTGCTAAGGTTTTGGCTTGTTTTGGGCCTATGATAGATGTGGTATGATGTTGATGCGACAAAATATTATCAAGAAAGACCATGAAAGAGCCACCAGATTACTAAACTACGGCTTCAACAGAAGAAAAATCACAAGGAGTAGTGCCGGGAGATGTGATGGAGGTCGAGTGGGCGGACGTAGAAGGTCATGCGAAGAAGATGTGGAGATTTGGGTCCCACTATGTGCATTTGAGGATGCAAATTTATGTTCATTATAATCCCTCAGATTTAGCGGGTTGGATCGAATCCGTGCTCGGTGAGTCAAGTCCAGGTGTAGGCATGGTCATTTCATTTGTGGATAACAGATCTCTGTGATGGTTGGAAGCGGAGGATATAATGATGGTTGTGGTGGTGGAAAATCAAAATCTCCAGATCATTAGGTTGCATGATGGCACCATTCTTGGAGATGATAGCACCAGTATTTTCCCAAGAGGCATGGAAGTGTGTTTGGATGATGATCCATAATGACCTAGTGCACAGTTGGGATTTGGGCTTTATTTTCACCGATGCATGGGTGGCTAAAAGAATGGAGGATCACTACAAGTTATTAACCAAATATTAAACGACAAAGGGTAGATCATGAGAGGGAAACAAAAATTTCGATGTGAGATTGGTGAAGTCCCTTGGACCCAAATGTTCGGTGATAATTAATTGATTTTCCAACCATGTACAATACAAATTTCAAGGGATCATTTCATTAAGATTTACCATGTGAAATAAACACGAGTGAGAATAGTGGTGGAAGTTGGAGTTGTCTACAACCAAGGATTTTGGCAGCATGAAGAGAGAACATGATGTGCGAAGGTGAGAGGATGCCGACATAAATGACAAGATAGAAAAAATGAAAAAAAATATTTATTATAATAGAGTTGGAATGTTTATTGCATGTAAATGGGACTATGATTGTAAGACCTAGTTAGGCATAGGTACCCCTAGTAAATTATTGGTAAATTTTGGAGGTATACCTAGGTAATGGGGAGGACATGCCATATTCCCAAATAACCTGGTTATAAACTTTGAGGGAGGTAGGGCCTAGATGTGAGCGGTGCAAACTCACTTGCCAGTTTGGCCACATTTGGTCAAGGAAAACCCTAAGTCAAGTTTAAAGGGGGGATTGTTAGCTTAAACTTAACTTAGTGAAAGATTCAAAGTTGTTAGGTCAATAGTAGTGGTTTCAAGCACATGGTATTGGTAATCCGTGGCATTGATCCCATGGATTACATGTAATGAATCCTTTAAAAGTCTTGGGGATACTCCATTCTAAGGTGCCAATAGGTGAGCGATGAAGTCTCACTTGGAAAGCTTGGCCAGATTTAGTCAAGGGACTAATAGATCTATTAGTTGGTTTTTCCCAATTTGGGTTTTCCAAAATAAATTGTGTATCATGATTTATGTGTTGTTTCTATGATTTGAAATATTTTTCTCTAGCATTTTTAAAACTATCAGTTTTTCGTTGCAAGGGATATTGTAATTTATGGCAATATGAAAACCTACAAAAAGGTGTAGTTGGAAAGGATCATGTAGCCACAACAAACATGCTCTTCATGGAATCATTTATGGCCCTCATTGGGGACGTGATTTATCCTCAACCGATGTTCACAATACTTGGCCATCCTTCAATACTACTTGCAAACTTTGATTTCATTTGCCCATAATTTTATGCACTTGTTCATTAAATGAAACAATTATTGACATGTCATTGGTTTAATTCTTGGTCTGCATATCAATTTATTGTAGTTTGAGGGAAAATTAACCATTCTTAAAGCCATACAAGTTGTATGACAACATATCGACTTTAGATGTCACGCTTTACATAACACGTACTGTGATGG
This sequence comes from Picea engelmannii, assembly GCA_009831015.1. Taxonomy (NCBI): domain Eukaryota; kingdom Viridiplantae; phylum Streptophyta; class Pinopsida; order Pinales; family Pinaceae; genus Picea; species Picea engelmannii. The sequence goes on from ML791544.1 coordinate 300,635, forward strand.
GTTATACAATTACACATCAAAATTAACAAAACATGTTTTAAGTGGTCCACTGCCAATCTATGTTGTGTGTGTCAGTTACTTGAAAGACAATGACTAATAACTAAAGTCGTGAAAATTCATTGGATTTTTTGGTGATTCATGAACATTATGCACTATGGAATTGGGAAGACAATAACTCTTGCACATAACTTGAGAAAAAGTACACTTTCTCCTACAAATTTTCTTGCCTACCTCTGAAGCCCAACTCATGCTTTTTTTGTTTTTCATTATTCATAGCACCTGCTTCTTATATTTTCTTCCTTCATGGCTCATGTTTCTTTTATTTTTCTTCCTTTTGGTGAATTCAATATCAATATGTAGGTGTTTCATATGTAAGTTACAATGAATGGTTCTGAAGTATTCTAATGAGGAGATCTCTAAATAAATGAATGAAGAGGATTTTACTTTGGAAATATCAATGTTCATTGATGGCCAAAGATACCAATGATAACTATAAAATATAAATGGAATGAATTGAGCATACTGCACAAATTAATGACCAAAAGAGAAAGACAAATGGTCATGATGAGATTGGGAAAGAGGATATACTCATTCACAAAAGGTAGATTGTGTGAGAGTATTTATCAAACCAAATGGTACAAGACAAAGTGAAATGATTTAAACATTTTGGTGACCCAAACATTGTATGCTTTGATAGGGAGTCGAATCTAGGTTATTGTCCTACACACCTCAAATTTGTATCAATGGCTAAAACATGCATAATTAGTCTTACACAAGAACTAAATTATGGTGCACAAGAAAGGGAGGCACATTGGACAATCACCTAGAGTTGACTCTACTTCAAAAAATCTCCATCTTTCTTGACCAATACATAGTTGTGAAGTTATGTCATAATTTCTATGGTTTATATATCCAAGAGTGTGGTTGCAGAATTGACTTGTGAAATTCCATGGCTAACATCTTCTCCTCCTCATTATAACTAAGGAACATCAAATTTGTTACATTATAAGTATGAATTTGGCATTGTGATAAGGGCCAAGTGAGAGAAACTTAGGAACATATGCCTCTATATTGGGATTGAGAAAAGAGGAATATTTTTAATATATGTGTGTAAGGATGAAAAAATGAATGAATGTGGCAAAAATTACCATATGGGAAGGGGTCATACAAGGCTTTTGTCGTTGAATAAAAGGTGAGATTTGGTGGGGCATCGTCTCTTCATCAATATTGGTGGCAATGCTTGGCTTGTTGATAAAAAAAACATATGCCATATCACCATATCCATCTATGTAGAAAATTGTACATAATAAGGTCACTAAATAAATGTTATACGTAATAAGGTTGTGAAGTGTCATATCCATCTACCTCACAAATTATACATAAGAAAGTTGCTAACTAAATGTTGTACCTAATAAGGTTATTGAAATATGTTATACGTAATAAGGTTATGAAGTGTTATATCCATCTGCCTCACAAATTATACATAAGAAAGTTGCTAACTAAATGTTGTACCTAATAATATTATTGAATTATTGGTCTATAAATTGTGATTAAAACCAAGGTTGTAGGATTGATGAGCTTATAAGGTTCAATACCCAATTCAATTGTAAGGTTCAATTCCCAATTCAACTCTCAAAAACAAAATAATGGATGTGATCTTCAAAATTTTGCAATAAGAAGGTTTTTAAACACGAATGAAGGCTAACTATTTAGTATATAGTTCAAGCTCCACATGTCATGCAACTATTATCTATAATTATGTTGAAGGCATGTAATTACGAGTAGGGTCTTCAAAATATTTGGTCATCCTTCAACATTATTTGTTGACCATGGTTTTCTCTACCAACGTTGTTATGTACTTATTCATTGAATGAATCATTTATTGACAGGTGGTTTAATTCTTGGTCTATATATATTGTGGAATGTTATTGAGGTAGGAAGGTGGTCTTCTTCAATGAAATCCATGAGAGGGGATACTTTATGCACCAATCAACTCAATAGTCTCCCTTCTACACTGTGAATTAATGGTTTCAACACACTGTAATAAAATTGTAGGTCCACTAAAGAAAGCATGCCTCCATTTATGACCTACACTAGATTAGAGTCTAGACCATCTCCTAGATAAGGTGATTTAAGTTGTTTTTCCATAACTTTCACAAAGAGATTACCAATGGGAGGGAAAAGGGAAATTTCTTAAATATGTATTCATTCACTCCTTACTCTAATCATTGGTGCTACATTAGAGCTTTGGTATCTGCAACTTCCAATGATTTTCCCCAAGTTTTACTATTATGAATATGGGTCATTTCCTACAATTCAATTTCTCTATACAGTAAACACAAGAGAAATCTAGGAATTGTGGCCCAAAGATCTTCCACTTGAACATGATTTTGTTGTGTGTATCATTAATAGTGCATCCATTGAAGGGATTCCACTTTAAATTAAATGTTTTGCTAGTTTTTTTAGTCACTACGAGTTCTATATCAACCTACTCATTATTAACCAACTAGAGATAAAATTTGTTTCCCATAAACTTACATGCCTTATCAAACCAAATTATAGAGTAATATGTGGCATTAACAAGAGATACATTTTGTAGTATCCCTTACCCTTGAATTGTTTTCTCAAAACCCTCTTTAGAATAGTCTTCATTGTGGAGATTTCATTTCATAGGCCTAAGTATAAACTTATGTATTGGGATCTTGTCTACCTTGAAAGCATATGCTCCTTGATGAGAGATTATTGGTACAAAAAAGAAAATAGAAAAAGTCGATTGGGTTTTTTCCTTTCGCTCCCTAAATAGCTCAAAGTAGAAATGGAAATGCTCAATAGATGTAGATATGGAAATGTTCAATAGATTTAGATATGAAAATTTTCAATAGATGTAGACATAGAAATGTTCAATAAACTCTTTGCATCCATTATATGGTCCACGCCAACTATAAGAACCCATTTACATTTAGTGATAAATTTTGTCAATGTAAAAAACATAACCCACATTCTAAGCTCAACTTATAATTTCCAAATGAATACCATATTGGCATTTTGCATTCAATGAAGAGAGTATTTTTGTGATCTCTATCAAACTCACTCCTTATCACTCTTCATTTAGGATTTATTCAGTTAGTTTTATATTTCAATTAACTCTTGTTTTTATTTCATAGATGATACCTTACCAAATACACACTCGACTTTGATTTATTCATTGGAATTTATCATTATTATATTATCACATTTAAAAATTATATATCCTCTCAAACTATGCAATACATAAATTAAGAAATTTATTTTGATTGGTCAATTTTCTAAACTATAACCCAAGAATTCAATTACTTGATTACACTCACATCACTACCCAAAGCTAAAGCAACGTTCACTATCAACCCCATAAATCCTTCCAAACCTATCATTTAAAATGTTCCAAGCAAGATTTCTTAGTGGATATTTTTCTCTAAAATGATTATTCATCCAACAGCAAATATTACATACTAACGTCTCACTCTTAATCGTATCATTCAATATATGTTCAACCATGTCAAAGATTCTTTTGTTTTCAAATCTATATATATTTATTTAATATTATTGTTCTTGATTATTCATCCAATAGCAAATATTACATACTAACGTCTCACTCTTATTCGTATCATTCCGTATATGTTCATCCATGTCAAATATCCTTTTGTTTTCAAATCTAAATATATTTATTTAATATTGTTGCTCTTTATTTATGGTTATGTCTCATCATCAATATATTAAGTCCTTATTAGTCGACTAATCGATTTTCATTTTTCTTATTAGCTCAGCTTAAAAATCAATGAATTTTGAATTTTGATGGTTTTAATATATTAAGTCCTTATTAGTCGACTAATCGATTTTCATTTTTCTTATTAACTCGGCCTAAAAATCAATGAATTTTGAATTTTGATGGTTTTAACCAAAAAAAATTCAAATAGTTAAAACTTTACCTAAGTTTTTAATTGGACCTGTTATTTGGCCTTTTCTTGAGGCATAAGGAGAAGATGTCTTAGTTTATCTTGGTTTAAATTTGTAGAATTGCATCCTCCATTTCGCGAAAGCAAAGTAATGTTAGAAATGATTCTAGCATTAATTATTAACATTTAAAATTAAATTTAAGATTAAATGTTTGAGAGAATAGTCCATATTGCATAAAAGCATTTGTTATTTATGTGATCGGTTGCCACCTACACCACCATGAAAACCTGCCACCTACACTAGCCTGCTAATTCCTCTTGGTTACTTGCTCAAACTCACACCTTTTATTTACCTCCTCATCCATTTACACAGAGCACAGAGAGTGTTTCCTCCAATCTCCCCATAAAATCTATGAGGCATCTAGGAATGACAAAGAAGTAAGTTAAAAATATTGTTCTTTGCAAGTGCAGGAGCGCACCTCTGCATTCTCGGCAGCTATGGTGGACCGACAAGCATGCCAAATATTTGTCTATCCTCTCACTCTGTGTGTCCATTCAAGAAGTTGTGTGTCCATTCAAGTAATACTTCCCTACCATCCTTTCTATGTTTTTCCTACACAAAACTAGATGGACATCAATACAAATTTTATTATTCACATTGAAATCTCACATTTAACAAACCGTAGAAAATACAACATCTCAAAGAATAGGAGAACGTGAACCTGGGCGTGTCATAGTTACTACCTGCTCCACATTGAATGATAACGGAACAATGGGCTATCTAGATCGGGTGACATGAATGAGGCATTACTTACAATGCACCAATTCAGGATCATCAATAGACACACAGTTTCCTTCATGCTAGGAAGGCAATGACATCCTAACCTACAAAATTGGTGGATAAGAATGAAAGAGAACTCGTAACTGATAGCTTGAAACCTGTATCAAATGAACAAGAGACAATATTATTCGTTTTTCTAAAGGTATGTAAAAGACTACTAAAAATATGCTTAGTTCATATACACACAGGTTCTTCTTCCTTTTTATATCATATGTAATTTTGCAATGTTTTAATTTCAAGAGAAAACTGGAAAGAAAAGGTCGATGACGTACCTTTGTGGTGACTACCAGTTTGGTGAAGTATTGGTTTGGTGAATTTACCATTTACGCTAATGGAAGCCATAACCCAAGGCTTCTCCAACTTCCATCTTTCTTTTGAAGGCGCACTATTTCATTTGACATCTTCTGAATTACTTGCTGCAAACTTTCTATATATGTGCTTGAAAAGATTAAGCAGAGACAAATTTGATGCAACACACTACACTATTGATGTGTATTCTATTAATATGAACATGCATAGTTACACAATATGGTTACAAGATGTTACCAACTCCTGTAACGGTAAACTATCTAAGTAACTAGTTAAGGATGTAATTAGGTATTTTCCTTAACACTCCTCCTTAATTACATCCGAGAAAAAACTATCACTATCAACAGCGTCCAATGCAATAATGCTTATCACCAGCGTCCAATGCAATAATAAAATAGACTTCACACTCCCCCTTAAACAAAACTTGGTCCTGACTCTGAGATTAATATCTCACATTTCCCCTGTTAATCGAAGATTCAAATTCTCCGATACAATCATCAAGTTAGCATACGAGTAGACACCCTTGTATCTACCAAAGTGGACTTCATACCACATTCCTTTGCCAAAGTAGACTTCATACCACATACCTTTACCAAAGTGGACTTTATACCACATTCCTCTACCAAGGTGGACTTTATACCACATTCCTTCTGGCCAGCACCTCAAGCTGTTCGAAACCAGGGATAGTTGTGATGTATCATGGCCAACGCTTCATGCTGCTCAAAACCAATGATACATGCGACATGATCACATATTGACCTATGTACGCCTGATTCAATCAGGGCTTAATAAACATGGGGAACAAAGCTTGCCTATAGCAAAGCTCACAACTTTTTACAAATGGGACCAAAAAACTTACTGGAGTGTCTACTGGGATGTCAGGTACAATCGAACATGCAGCCCTCAAATTACAACAATTCATTTTTTATGTATTTGTTGATGAATGAAAAAATAAAAAATTGAACAAAAATTTAGTTGTATTTTGTTGCATGTCTCTGCCCATTTTTCTTCTTTGCAACTTTCTTCATGCTTACTCCTCAATAATGCGGAAACATTGTCCATAAAATGGCTCACTGTCAATGATATTTTCTCTTCAACAATAGAAGAGTTGTCTTGTGGCTTATTCTCCCTGGAAGCCTCGATTTTCTTTCTTGTAGACTATTTGCTTGCTCCATGAGGATGGCTTTGTTGGTYTGGCTGGAATATGCTTCTTCGATTCACTAAACTTCTTATCTCTTTGCAACTCTTTTTATAAATGCCAAAATAAATCTCATCACCATGCTTAACATCTTTTTTCTCTTGAATTTACCTTCGTCTTGGATTTCCTTATTCTCCTGTCATTTGTTAGAGTCGCGAATTCTAACAAAATAACTATACCAATATTGAGTTAGCTAGACTCAATAAGATTCAATACATTCTTCCAAGACACAAATATTTTCTATTTTCATCCTTTAACAAGATACACAAATAATAATAACTCAACACACTAAGCATGCTTTCAACAAACAAACTATTCCCAATCATTTTGAAAATTTCATCCAAATCCACTTCAACCATAACATTTACATGTGGCACTCCTACTCGTCAACTTTATGGCTCCACACAATTTTCTTATAGATTGTGGATCTTTTGGATCTTATAGCAAATTGTGAATCCCTTATATATCCACACCAAGAACAACCCAAAAACTTCTTACGACCTCCTTTGAAATAACAAAGAGTCTTTAAATAATAAAGACTTTTTTGTTAAATAATGGAGAGCATTTTTTTATGAAAAGATTAAACAGAGACAAATTTGATGCAACACACTACACTATTGATGTGTATGATATTAATATGAACATGTATAATTACACAATATGGTTACAAAATGGTTACAAGACATTACCAACTTAAACTATCTAAGTAACTAGTTAAGGATGTAATTAGGTATTTTCCTTAACAGTGCTAGCATCCTTTTCTTTGGATTCATCAATGGGCTTTTTCAAAGCTAAAGTCTTATTTTGTGTTGTAAATAAAGTCTTATTTTGTGTTGTAAAGAGGGCACTCTTTCTTTATCCCAAGTAGAGATTTCCTTTTCAACTCAACATTTCCTTTTGGGGATTTATATATTGCTCCAAGGATGTTTTGTGGGCTTCTTTAGAGGCACCAACTAAAGTATCCCTTCCCGATCCTTTGACGAACATGGGAATGGAGGTTGGAACTGCCATGGTCTAAATTTCCCACAAGATTTCCTCCGTAGTTCTTGAAGCTGCTGGGATTTTGTGGGATTTTGTTAAGAAAATCAGCGTTGAACAACATTTGCTTAAATATTTGTTGGGAAAAATATTCGATGAAAATATTTTATACACTCCTCCGCCTCAATTCTAATTCTCGATAACTTGAAAAAGAGAGTTTTGCCTCAATTCTGATTCTCGATAACTTGAAAAGAGAGTTTTGGAGTCTTGGCTCATCACCAAACTTTGTCACAAAGGCATAGACCCAAACGTGAGACTGATATACCAAGTGGGTGCCTTGCCATCAAAAGTAAATGGGAAAACTTTGTCACAAAGGCATAGACCCAAACGTGAGACTGATATACCAAGTGGGTGCCTTGCCATCAAAAGTAAATGGGAAAAGGTGGGAGGCTAGCCACTCAGATTTAAATTTATTTTATAAAGTTCATCTCTCTAAGAAGCAATCTCCAAAACCTGCATAATCTGAGAACGAACATCGTACCTGAGTTGTTTTAAAATAACTTTAAACAGGAGGGCAGGAGATCTAATCTCACGGACCCCAAAACATGCAAATAAGACAGTTAAAAGAGAAAGCTTTTTGTTTTGAACCCTAGATGATACAACCGACAGGAAACCAAGTGAGAATTATCTAAAACATTTCAAACCCTCGCTTGACTGTCATTTAAAAGGCCGAAAGCTTCAAACTCTGCAACGGAGTGGGGGCAGAGGGAGGACGAGTGGTTAGCTGGTGTGCAGTGTTCTTTGTGCCTGAACTCCATTAGGCATTTCAATTCCACAGCGAAATAAAATCCCAGAACATAATATATATATATGCCCCCAATTTAGACTTTGAGATGGCTCCAAAGACTGTTTACCGAGAAACAATAGAAATTGAAGTTTACTGAGAAGCAGAAGTAGAAGCACAACATTCTCGCTGGAAAACATAGATGTCCAATGTTTATACGGACGTGCCAAAGACTACGGAAGGTGGTTTCCAATGGAAAATACCCTACGCTTACCGATGCCCTCTACAACACTAGCTAACCTGCCGAGCGAGAGAGGAATTTCCCACATATGCCGAACGCCTTTCCCAAAATAAGTTGGAACCGACGCAAATTGCCTCAATGAAATAGTGAACCTCTTTACATACGATAAATACGAAATATATTTTGACTGATTCAGATGCAGCAACCACCCTTATGCTTGAAGGGATATTTGTTCGCTCGATTTTGGTACGAAAGAAAGGATATGCTCGAGCCTTAGCTGAGTTTCATATGCGTGGGCCTTCGTTGAGGTGCATGGGCTGACTTGCATGGGCCTGGAGAATCTAACTATGTTCTCTTAAAAGTTGGAGAAAAATCACCTATGCCTGGGTTCTTAAGTTACTGAATAAATTGATAGAAACATTGTTTGATGCACGTACCTTGTCTGCTACATTACCTCATGACTCACTCCAACTTCGTTGGGACCCCTCATTTCAGGGACAACCTGCATGTGAGACAACTGTTGTATAGAGATACTGATAATGGAACAGGTGGAAAGCGATTTCATCGAGACTGAGACTGTGCATGGACAGCGATGCGTGGAAAGTAAGTAAATTAACACATCTAGTTGGTGCATGGAGGGTTGCACCTGGCCTGGAAAGTGATTAGATTATTAGGAGACGTCCAACTCGGCTTCGGGTTGACACTAACAAGGATTTCAACATAGCTATGTTCTCCGGAGGCCTCTAATGTCAAAGAGAAACTTCAGGGTTCACGATTATTGGAGATTATAATCCTGCTTTAGGGAACGGAAGGACCAATGTAGATCTTAATGAGACACTTATTACGATAAAAAAAATGAGCACATTTCTAGGTTTAAGGCCCTCTCTAAAACTGGTACGTCGACTCTCAAACTTCATATCCCATTTTGTTGGTTTTCATCATGAAATAGTAATTTCACTTATGCATTTGGTCATATTGCAGTTGAATTGGGAAAGTGCTTCTTTCCTCGTTGTTCAAACGTCTTGAATAAGATTATGAATAATGATATGTCAAAATTTACTTGCTTGGAAAAGGGCACTTCAGAGGAACGGAGCATAAAAAGACAACAGTATGATGATCTCAAGGCTATATTATCAGAAGCATTCAAAAAGGATAAAGAGGAATTTGAAAAATCAATCATGTCCTTCATCTTTATCCTTATCTTTAAGGGATTGTCAAAGGCGTAAAAATGCTAAAAGGAAGGTGGAGTTACAGGCATTAAAAATTGTTGAAATGACAATATGAATGCTTCTAGTTGGTGCATGGAGGGTTGAGCCTGGCCTGTAAAGTGATTAGATTATTAGGAGACGTCCAACTCGGCTTCGGGTTGACACTGACAAGGATGTCGGCATAGCTATGTTCTCCGCAGGTCTCTAATTTGAAAGAGAAAATGTATTGATTCTTAATATACTTAATAACGCAATACATCCTTTTTGTAAATCAATCATTGGGTGATTTAATGCGCGTAAGGTGATTCCATCCTCTAAGGAAGAAGTGGCAACAGGCTTAGGCGCACGTATCACTGAGGAGCTTCAACTATTTCAAGTTAATTGGGTACTCAAAAAGCAAGTGTGGTATTCTTTGAGTTGTTCCGGAATGAAAGCAAGTAGACTTCATAAATTCAATATAAAAAAAAATTATGCCGACCCTAGAAAGCCCATGATCCATCTGTCCAAGATCATTTGGTTGTATTAAACAAAGAAAAGAGGGAATTAGCTTGAGGATAGTTGTCTAATGCAAGAAAGGCAAGTAAGCCACATCTAAAGGTTTCATCGGGTATAAATTCATAACTAGTATGTGGGTGTGTAAGTTTTAAACCTATGAAGTAAATAAATGTATATAGATTCGTAAGCAGAACGGAAATTAATCAATGGCTCAGACACATAGTACACAGAGATTTATACAGGAAACCCTCAACCGAGAAAAACCTTTCTTATATTCATTATATCGAATTTCACCATTTACCATACAATAAATACAATGTTTTTAGGTATTCCGTAGATACCAAAACCTTAATCCCTTAATCTGGAATTAATTTAAAAAATCGCTAAAAATAGCAAAATTTGCTAAAAATAGCAAAAACTGTCCAAAAACAATTTTCGGGGCGTTGCCCCGAACGCTGCACGTAACCAGGGGGGCCATACCTGGGCCCCCTAGGAAGCACCCGACACACATGTATGCAAATAATATAACAGATACCCAACATTCTTCCACTTGTTGTTTTCTTTGCATCCACGGGTCCACAGGATTATATATAGTCAACAATCCAGGGCAACAATGCCCATTGTTACTCTACACCAAGAGAACTTCTCCGTCCTCACAGACTTTGTCAATGAATCTGCAACAGTCTTCAAAGTGTCAACATTTTCCAGTAACACCTTATTTTCCTCAACCATGTCTCTCACAAAGTGATACTGAACATCAATATGTTTTTTCTTCGAATGATAAGCTGGGTTCTTTGCTAGGAAGATTGCACTCTGACTGTCACAATCTAATATCACTGCTTGTTGTACCAACCCAATACCTGAACACAATCTATGTAACCATACTGCTTCCTTTCTTGCATGAGTGGCTGCCATGTATTCAGCTTCTGTAGTTGAGAGTGCCACTACAACCTGTCTTTTCCTCATCCAACTAATTTCTCCTCCAAATAGGTTAAATACATACCCATTTGTAGATCTTCTGCGATCCATATCTTCAACCCAGTCTGCATCAACAAAGCCATGTATATCCACCACTTTTTCCAATCCTGGTCTTCCTTGGTAGCACAATCCATAATTGGTAGTGCCACGCAAATACCTGAAGACCCTCTTTACTATTGTCCAAAGCTCATTCCCTGGTTTTGACATATACCTGCTCAAAACTCTCACTGCATGTGCAATGTCTGGTCTAGTATATACCATTGCATATATGAAACTACCAACTGCACTAGCATACAGAACATGAGACATGTCCTCTTCTTCTTCCTGTGTCTTGGGACACTGATCTGCAGATAACTTTACACCTATAGGAATAGGAACCTTGACCGGTTTACTTCCATGCATATTAAAGCTCTGCAATATCGTCTCAACATATTTTCTCTGATTCAACCAGAGTTTCTTGTTTGCATGATCTCTTTTAATCTCCATTCCCAGAATGAAGTTTGCAACACCAAGATCCTTCATGTCAAATTTGGAGGATAGCTGCGATTTCACCTCCTTGATAACATCCATGTTATTTCTTACCAACATGTCATCAACATACAACACTACATAAATGAAGTGATTACCAACCTGCTTGGAATATACACAGTGATCAACCCTGCTTCTCACAAATCCCAATTCAAGGATGTATGTGTCAAACTTTTGGTACCACATCCTAGGTGATTGCTTCAGACCATATAGTGACTTCTTTAGCTTATAAACCAACTCTTTATTTCCCTTCACTACAAATTTTTCTAGTTGCTTCATGTAGATTTCTTCTTCCAGATCCCCATGTAGGAATGATGTCTTCACATCTATCTATTCCACTTCAAGATCAAAAGAAATAGCAATAGATAAAATAAATATAATAGAAGTTAACTGAGCGACAACAGAAAAAATCTCACCAAAGTCAATTCCCTCTACCTGGGAATAACCTTTTGATACTAACTGAGCTTTGTATTTCTCCACTTTACCTTGTGCATTAAACTTCTTCTTAAACAACCATTTGCTACCAACAGATTTCCTTCCAGCTAGAAAATCAATTATATCCCATGTCTCATTCTTATCCAAGGCATCCATTTCTTCAACCATGGCCTTCTTCCAGAGTTTACTATCCTCTGAATTCACTGCTTCCATGAAAGTTCTGGGATCATCATCAGTAATAGATAAAGAAAAATTGGAACGGAAATCAGGTAGAGTATACATTTATGGTTGTCTTCTATCTGTCACTGATCTCCTCAATACTGGGGTATGAGGTTCTTCTTCTTCTTTTGCTTCCTCTTCTTCATATGATTCATATTTTTCATCATCCAACTCAAGCTCTATTTTCTCAGGTTCGTCTTACGTTGGTACGAATTTTTGTTTGGACACATCTTTTACCTCTCTGAAAAAAACATCTCGACTGTAAACATTCTTCTTGGTTTCTGGGTTCCAAAGCTTATAACCTTTCACACCATCTTTATAACCAATAAAGATACACTTTTCATCATTTTTATCCAACTTACTCCTATTTTCCTTTGGAACATGTACATAAGCATCACAACCAAACACTCTAAGATGTTGAAGAGAGGGTTTCTTTCCAGACCATACCTCGTGTGGAGTTTTGTCATCCAACACTAATGAAGGTGATCGATTGACCAGGTAACATGTTGTACCCACTGCCTCTGCCCATAATTCATGTCCTAACATGACACTGCTGAGCATGCTCCTTGCTTTTTCCATCAGTGTCATGTTTATCCTTTCTGCAACTCCATTCTACTAACGAGTGTATGGAGTAGTCTTCTGCCTTGCTATACCACACTTCTTACAAAATTCTTCAAATTAATTTCCGCAGAATTCTGTACCATTATATGTTCTCAATACCTTTATTTTCTTCTCTCTTTAATTTTCTGCCAGAGCCTTAAACTCTTTAAATTTATCAAATACCTCAGATTTATTTCTAAGAAAATAAATCCATGAGTTCCTTGAGAAATCATCTATGAATGAAACATAATACACAGATTTACCTAGCGATGGAACAGGAACATGTCCAAACACATCATTGTGTATCAACTCTAAGATCCCATTTGCTCTTGTAGCACCAGATGGGAATCTTACTCGATTATGTTTACCATATATGCAATTTTCACAGAAATCAAAATCTAGAGTGCAATTAGACATACCTTCAACCATACCTTTACCGTGTAGTGTTTGAATGCCCTTTTCTCCAATATGCCCCAGTCTTTGATGCCATAGAATGGTCTTCTTTTCTGGGACAGTATTGGTCTTGTCTCCTTCATTTCTTTGCTCAGGGACAACATAACGGTTACACCCATTAGTATAAGTGCTTCCCAACAACTTGTATAGATTTCCACACCGAACTCCCCTCATCAACACCATTGCTCCTCGTACCATCTTGCAAGTGTTCTTTCCAAATACAGTATCTAGTCCTGCATCATCCAACTTGCTTAYAGATATTAGGCTCCTAGCAAGTTTTGGAATTTGCAGAACCCCAGGGGAAGTTCTAATCCTTCCATATTTTAGCAACAACTTAACCCTTCCACGTCCCATGATTTTGGTTGTCGATTCATCTCCTAGGAATACATCACCACCATCATATTTTTCATATTCAGAGAACCACTCCCTGTGAGGAGTCATATGGTATGACGCACCTGAGACGATCAACCATACATCAAGGTCTTCATGTGTACCTGTAAATGCCAGGTAAACATCACCTCCTTCTTCAGTGGAGGTTTTCGACTTTGTGGAAGAGGTACTATCGGATCCCTTTGGTTTTTCAACCTTCTTATACTTGCAATCTCTCTTATAATCCTTGTTTTACCACACTTCCAACATTTCCTCAAAGATTTTCTTGGAGACTTAGATCTACCTGTATATTTAGATCTCCCCCCCCCGAAGCCTTACCAGGATTCTTGTCTTGGGTACGACCTCTTACAAATAAAGCATCTATGCTATGACTATCCATGCTTTTATGCCTCATCTCTTCATATAACAAGGATGAAACTACATCCTCATACTTCAATGTAGATTGAGTGGTACTACCAATTGCTACAACCAAATTATCGCAAGAGTCTAACAAATAACATAACAAAGTAATACACTCATCTTCTTCTGCAATCGTAATATTAACAAAGACAAGTTGACTTATTAGAGTATTAAAGGCATTTAGATGTTCTGTCATAGAAACACCATCTTTCATCCTAATATGATACAACTTCTTTCGAAGAAACAACTTGTTTACCATGGACTTTGATTGATACAAATTCCCCAACTTATCCTATATTTCCTTGGCTGTAGATTCTCCCGACACATTCAACAACACCAAATCTGCCAGGTAGAGTCGAATATACTCCTTGCTCTTTTGTCCAATTTCTCCCAATCTTCCTTCGACATACCAGTAGGTGGTGTACTGGTAGTTTGTGTACTAGTAGGTTGTTTACCAGTATCCTGTGTGCTAGTAGATGGTGTACTAGTAGGCTGTGTACCACGATCCACAACAATCCATTGTTCTTTGTCTACAAGAAGGTCCTCCATCTTGAGCTTCCATAGCTCAAAGTTTTTTCCGTTGAACTTCTTTGTCTCGATTCTAGAAGAGCTCGCCATTCCTCTTTCTACACTTGAATAACCACTGCAAACGCTCCCACTAAACCCAGGTTTATCTCAGACCCAAGATAAAATTGATCTATCAAGACTGAGCCAAACCCTCAGCAACAAAGGCGTCCCTATTCAGATAGTGCTTAAAGAAGTGGTCATGCCAATGAAATCTTCGGTTGATCCCACTCCTCTTGGAGAGTGTTGAGTCTACTAAAGTGGTCATGTCGATGTAATCTTCGGTTGATCCCACTCTTCTTTTGGAGAGTCTTGAGTCTACTAAAGTGGTCACGTTGATGCAATCTTCGACTGATCCCACTCTTCTCTTGGACAGTTTCGAGTCTACTAAAGTGGTCACGTCAATGCAATATTTGGCTAATCCCACTCTTTTGATGGGGAGTGATGTGTCTATCGACTATATTTTTAGCATTTCCAATTCAATACTTTAAAAACAAGGTGGAATTCTGATCACTTCGAGCAAGCTCCCTCCAAGTACTATGATGGTTTTCTTTGATTGGAATGACGTTGTTGAACCTTGTCTTCCTTCTTCTACACCCTTTCAAATAAGGGTTGAAGTTAATTCAAAAAATATTTACCGATGTATTGTAGTTGAAGGAGCCTCTACAAGTATTTTATCATCCTCGACTTGGAAAGATTTGGGTTCTCCCGATATTTTTTCTGCATCACATGAGTTGTTGGCTTTTGATATACATCCTAGTAAATATTTGGGGATTCTTCCTCAATTACCTATCTTGTTAGGTGGGAAGACTGTCCTTTTCGATTTTATAGTGGTTCAAGGACCATTATATTTCAATATGCTTCTTGGGCACGATTATGTATATGTTATGAATGTTTTGGTGTCTACGCTCTTCCGGGTGATGCATTTTCCTCACAATGGAAGCATTGTCACTATCGACTAGTTGGCATTTGATAATCACCATCCTAATTCAACATTAGTTTAGGTTGCCCCTTTATATGTTCCTGGTATTTGTGTAGACTCTACCCCGCCATATATAAATTATCTGGCATCTTATCCTCGATGTTCAATTGCTTCTGAGCATGAAATTGTTCACTCATGTTTTCCTTCTCGAGAAATTGATCCATTGGTTTATTGAATGGGGGCATGGGAGCCCTTTCTTCTCCCTCTTGGTCCAAGTGATCTCAAGTTTCCTTTTGAGTCTGATCTCCTTGTTTGTATATCCTCAAGCCCTTATTATTGTGGTTCTTCACTAATAGACTCTTCCAGTCCTGGCTAGAACCTTCATCATCATATGGAATATGGATAGTTTGCTTCACCCTTTGGGACTGTCGACCCTCCTCGTTTGCATTATTTCTCGGATTTTGAATTACCTTCATATGAGGCTATCCTTGAAGCCATGACTACAATTTCTATACTGTGGGAATACCATGGCTTGATTTTTCTTCCCTTTTGGGAGACTTTCTAGGTTGACTATCGAAGAGACTCTTTGTCAGAGCCTAGCAGTGGGCTCTACCTAAACTACTACCACGCATGAGCCGTAAGGATGTGCGGTAACTCGTACATATTGTACAGTCCAAGTTTGTAGTTTTCAAGTTTTTTATTCAGTAGCACCTCTTATTTTCTGAAGTTTCTATCTATATTGGATTTATTGACTTCTTGATGAGTGTTATTGGCCTTATATACAAGATCTTGGAAAAAAATTTCTTAATTCTTTTTTCTTTGACATTTGTTAGTCGTATCAATATCTTGTGACAGGAATTGACCTTGAAACTGACATATAGGTTAGATTTTTCCCTACTTTCATTTTTTCATTATATGTTCCATGGTTCATTTAGCCTTAGGATCGACCCCATTGAATTGCGACACTATCCTTCCTTACTAATAAGTGTGTCGTACTTTATGTGGTAGAGCCTTCCTTCCATGGTAATCCTAGTTAGATACTTATTTTCCATTTGGTTCCCATGCCTAAGTACTTCATAGGCACGGGAGTATTGTTTAGTCCATCCATAACTTTGTGTTGAAGCCTCATACTTCTTCTTTATCTTTTTATGGCCTATACCCGAGGGACTCCCTAAGAGCATGGTTTGTTGTCTTTCTAGCTTGCTTAAACTTTGAAAGAAACATATAACGAGAGTTTATTTATTCTTTTCGGTCTCGTTGGGATTAATTAAAATAAAAATCCCCCCTGGAATCTTCTTTAAGCCCTTTTCAGACTCTCTAAAATTGAAAATATTGTTGAGCGATCTTGTTTCCCTTCACGCTCACTAAACTCAAATTTGAGGGCACATTTTTCCGACAGTAGTTTAACCTTTTTTCAGTTCGAACACTTAAATTATGAATAAAGGTATGCCCTAGGAACTTCGGTTCACCAGGAGAGTATTCTCAGGCGTAAGTTTAACCCTTTTTTGGCCTAAGGGACTAAATTTTTGAAAAATGAACATTCTCCTTGGTTTTGGTTTATCTTTTTTTTGGGATTTGGAGATTACTTACGAAAATGGAACCCCCTTGGAGTCCATAGTTAAGCTCTTTTCAGACTCCCTAAATATGAAAATATTGTCGAGTGACCTTGTTCCTTTCACACTCGTTAATTGGTCCAGAAAGAACATCTATTCGACATGATTTTAACCCTTTTTCCAACCAATAGATTATCCAGGAAAAAGGTATTCCTCGGGAGACTTCTATCACCGGGAGAGTTCTCCTAAGTTATATTTTATACTTTTTCGGGCTAAGGAGACTAAACCTAGAAAAATGTTGTGAGTCCATAGTTAAGCTCTTTTTAGACTCCTTAAAATTGAAAATATAGCCGAGTGATCTTGTCTCAGTCACACTCGTTAAAATGGTTTTGAAGAGACGTATTTTTGGTATAATTACAACCCTTTTGTGAAAAAGGAAATCCCTGGAGTCCTGTTTTAGTGTTTTTTAGACTCTCTAAAACATGAAAAAACGACCGAGCTTACCTTCTCTGGGCTTGTAAAACTTTACATGGAAGGAGTCTTGTTGTTTCATGCTTAATCGGATTGCGGGTCTCATCTATGTGTCTTTGGCCTAATGTCGGCTCCATGTTTCTCTCAACTGAACCTTCGAAGCATTCCTTAAACGCAATCCTTGCAACATTTTTTTCCTTTGTGATATGACACCTTGACCCATGGAGGAATTTTCCCCAAGTGTCCTTATCCTACACATGTCTCCTTGACATGAGCATCAATATGTTCCATGTAACAACCCCAGACACCCAGGTCGGGTCATGCTACCTCGTAGAACCACTCTTTCTAAGTTCTAATACTAATTTTGTAGCATACCCAGCCATAGACCTATTGGGCTATGCCCCACATAACTCTTGCAGAACAACCTACATATAAAACTTAACAGACAACATTAAAATTACCATATGTATATATATAAACATAAAATAGACAACATATTCTGCTAATATACAGATTAATGCGGAATAACAGTAAGCCTACACATACAACATATACAGGCAATACTCATTAATATAAAACATGTACAAATACACAACATGTAAATGAACATATACATGGTACTTATATTTTTATAGATGACCACCAACTGCGTCCAGACTTTCCACGAACCTCCCAAGCTTAGACCATGTTTCTCATCACTCTCGGTAATGGGTCACCCTTGAGATGGGACTAAAATCCACCCAGGTAAAAGGATTCCTAGGGTAGGATGAGACAACAGGATTTTTCACAGTCAACGGGAAGGATTCTATCCCAAGAACCAACCCACACTAACATCCTACATCCTCTCATTCCCCACATGCCTATCCCACCCGATGAAGTGTGCCCTTTCTCTTCTCAACAGTCCTTCGGCTTCCCCACTTCCCTTCCATGGCTTCAACAATAGGTCGGAAAAAAATTCTTATAGCACTATAGTTTCAGTTGAGATCCCTCCAGGAAAATCACTTCCCCAACAACCTCTCTCACTTGGAGAGAGTTTCTCACAAGGCTGACACCCTGCTTCCTCTTTCCCAACAAACTCTCTCACCTAGAGAGAGGTTTTCACAGGCCTGACAACTTGCTTCTTCAATCCACGGGCCTAACAACCCGCCTTTTCACTCCCGCTCTTTGTCAACCAGAAACAAGATCAGGTGAAGGAAGCAACCAAAAATGGGTAAGGACACATAAGATGGCAGCAAGCCATGCTCAAACAAGGAACTACTTTGGAAGCAACAACCAACTGTTAAGGCACGGTACGGGTTCAGGCAAAGTACAGTGCATTGTGCTTTATAGGAAAAGTATGGGATATCTCAAATGTCTATAGGTTTCAAAGGTGTGTCCATGATCATAGGTCAACAATCAATGTAATGGCTCCCTAGATGCATCAGTGACTATCTGGGAAGCCTCGCAAGAGTGGAAGAGAACCCCCCAAAATGAATTTATTTCCCCACATATAATTGCATGTGCCAAGATTGACACATGGCTCTCTTGGAGCTCGTTCCTCTCCACTTGGAGTTTTCGCCTTTTCCCAAAGGAACTTAGGAAAACATGAGTTGTTTCTCAAACCTTAGTCTTTTAGGAAATATATTATAATATTCCTTTAGAGATAATCCCGCAAGCTTATCCCTTTTTCCTAGCCTCTTAGCCCCTTCCCTTTCCCTACCTAGTGGATATTAGTCCCCCATTCTATTTTATCGTGGTTGGTCTACATGCAGTGATGTATTTCTATTAATGATATGAGTATTTACATATACATAAATAGGCTCATTGGCCTTTAGCATCTAGGATCTCCTACCTAATCATCACATAAGCCTCGTAGCTTGTAATCACTTGGCTCACTTGCCTACAAAACATATTTACATTCCCAATTACAACTGGGGCTCAGTCTTGGTATATTACATTCCATGCTCTTGGAACTAGTTTTCTTACTCGTGACACTTGCTCCTTCTTTGTAACGTAGAATTCTTTTATTCTTTTTCAAACTCGTTAAAAATTTCAAAAAGACAAAAAAAATCAAATATTCCAAAAAGAGGGGATGGGATATACCTTCTCTTTTATTCGGTAGAAAGATAGTGGCCCTTAGACAAAGCATATCCTTCAATTTTTTCACCAAGCATTGGGACCTAGTATGACCTTAGGAAGTTGTTCTTGCTACATAAAGTTGTGTCCTCCTCCGTTTGGTTACTCTTCCAAACATATGGAGAGTTTGTGGTGCCTCCTACATCACAGACTTATGTCAATATTACATTTCCCGAGTTTGATCATATTTTGTGCTTTTCTCCAAGGGAAGTTTTATCCAACCTAAGTCACCCATTCTAGAGTTTGTCTCTTGAATTTCATGAGTCGGGCATCCCAAGAGTCCAGTCAAGTCCAGATTCAAAATCGACGAAGTTATGTGCCTGATGATCGATATCCTCCAATATTTCCCCGATGGCATGTTAAAGACCTCAGAGTAGTGAGTCTTACACTCCTATTGTACTCCTATCGGAGTTTTTGAATATCTTGAAGTTGTTGCCCGAGCTATGGTGTCCTCATCTCCAACCGCAGGCATTAATACTTATTGAATATGCATATTATATTGTACTTAAATATCATCGAATTATTTTTAGATGTATATACATTGTGTATTTCTCACAGATACACTTTATATATATATATATTTCTATGACATGGATCTGCAGTGTACTTGATTGGAATCCATGATTAGTTCATCCCGAGTATGGGTATACCCTCCTCGGAGACATTGTTATTGTTTTGCACATAGGGAGCTCCTGAACTCTGGTCGTGAGCTCACTCAACTCTGTACCTTCCCATTGGTAAAGATATTGTAATATATTTCGACCATCAGTTTTTCTTCTGAACTCACACCTTAGGGGGCATTTTTTAAAGCCCAAAAATGCCCTACCTATGCATACATGGCAATGACCTTTTCACTTACACAATTTTCCAAATTATTCTTGAGACTCTCTCTTAAAAATCCATTTTTTGGAGCATGTACATGCTCTGCTGCACTACTTCCCACGTAAACATGCTAGTTGCATACTAGATATCCCACATGCATACGCGAGTTGCATGCTAAACAACCCACATTTAACTCCAAAAGTTGCAAAAAATAAGAAGTTGCAAGGAATTCGATGGCTTTAACGGGTTATTGGAGGTTTCCTAACCATTTTACCCATTGTAGCTCGTCCCCAAACCAAATAAACATCTTATTGTCATATAAAAAAAGGTATTGGGGTCTCATTCCAGCATCAAACATTAGAACAGAGAAACTCTGCAAAAATCCCTTCCCCTCTAGCCCAAGTTTTGCATCCCTTTCTAAGATTAGGCCTTAGCATTCCCCTTCATCCCTTTCTCCCTATGCAATCCCTTTCCTTTTCCCAAGGAGATCAGTTTATTGTGAGAGGAATCCTGGGAATGATGCACTTGGAGCAACAGTAAGAGGATCTTGGACCTGGTTCATGAATCATCTGCTGATAAGTAGGTTGTAATATTTTAATCTTCAGTTTGAATAAAAAAGTTATTTTCATGTCCCAATACATTGCGTCTTGATATCTTTACTAATTAATGTATCTATGTTTATATCTGAATACTAACATTGATAATTAGATATTGTATTTTTGTAGCATTATATGCTTGAGTGTTCTTGTAGGTCAGATTTGGGAGGAGACCCGCATCCTAGGAAGATACAAAGGTGAAGGAAGTTACATTGGACATTAGGACCACATGTACAGTTACTAATCTTCCTTCTTCTCTTTTGTCATTATGTTCATATATTTTGGGGTAGTTTATAAATAGGGTTGTCTTTTAAGGGAAGTTAGTGCTTTGCTTATATTCTGACCTAGCATAGTAATGGGGGGATTTTCCCCGCTAGCACCGGGTATTTGAGAG
This sequence comes from Picea engelmannii, assembly GCA_009831015.1. Classification (NCBI taxonomy): domain Eukaryota; kingdom Viridiplantae; phylum Streptophyta; class Pinopsida; order Pinales; family Pinaceae; genus Picea; species Picea engelmannii. The sequence goes on from ML791544.1 coordinate 322,060, forward strand.
GTACTTCTACTCATGCATTATTTTTTGGAGGTTAAAACACTCTTCTATGGGGATATGTTGATTCAGATATGGAAGGTGATAAAGATAGCAGGAGAAGCACCAAAGGGTATCTTTTTACTGTAGGTGGAACAACAATAAGTTGGATTTAGAAACTGCAAAAGGTTGTTTCACTTTCAACAACAGAGGCGGAGTATGTTGTTTCTATAGAGGCTAGTAAAGATATGATTTGGTTACATAGGTTTATGGAGGAATTTGGAAAGAAGCAGGAGAATAGCATGTTGTATTGTGACAATGAGAGTTCGATTCATCTTGCAAATAAATCATCCTTCCATTTGAAGACTAAGCATATACAACTCAAGTACCATTTCATATGATTTGTCTTAGAAGATGGACATTTGAAGTTGGAAAAGATACACACTAGCTAGAATCATGTAGACATGTTAACAAAGGGAGTAACTAGAGAGAAACTAAGTTCCTTCTCAGTTTCAGTTAGACTTCAAACATGAAGGTGAAGATGAGAAATTTTC
>ML791544.1:424208-434754 GCA_009831015.1 Picea engelmannii
AAGGGTATGTTGGAGGTGTGGAAAAGAAGGGCACTACAAGAAGTAGTGTAGATCCAAAGTTGAGAAAAAGAAGGGATATGAAGAATCTTCTTCTACAAAAGAAAAGACCTCCAAGGAAGAAGGAGGGGATGTGTACTTGGCCTTTTCAAGGACACATGTAGATCATGAGGCATGGTTGATTGAATCTGGTGCATCCTTTCATATGACTCCCCACAGGGAGTGGTTCTACGAATATTAAAAGTATGATGGAGGTAATGTGTTCTTAGGTAATGATTCGATAACCAGAATCATAGGAAGAGGAAGGGTCAAGTTGAGACTCATAGATGGAAGGATTAGAACACTGCATGGTGTTCTACACATCCCAGGTATGGCCAGAAATTTGATTTCTGTAAACAAAATGGAAGATGCAGGGGTAAAAACAATTTTTGAAAAGGGAACTTGCAGGATTGTTCGAGGAGCAATGGTGTTGATGAAGGTATTTCGGTTTGGAACTTTGTATAAGCTGCTAGGAAGCACTATTAGTGATGGGTGTAACAGATCCATTGTTCTTGATATTGAAGTTGAAGAAGAAAGAACTCCTACAGTCTCTGGAGAAAAGGTTATGTTGTTGCATCAAAGACTGGGGCATATCGGAGAGAAGGGTCTTTGATTTCTGTCTAACTGCTCTCTAGATTTTGATTTCTGTGAACATTGTCTATATGGGAAGCATAATCGGGTAAGATTCCCCTCCTGTGCAACGAGGGCAGAAGGAATTTTACAGCTAGTTCACAGTGATGTTTTTGGACCTGTGTCGATCCAATCATTGGGAAAATATATGTACTATGTCTCATTTATAGATGACTTCTCGAGGAAAACTTGGATATATTTGCTCAGGAAGAAATCTGAAGTCTTTGACAGGTTTAAAGAGTTTAAGGCTCTTGTTGAGAATCAAATAGAGAAACAAATTAAGGTGCTAAGGATAGATAATGGCAGAGAGTTTTGCGGGAATGAATTTAAAGAATTCCATAAGAAGTGCGGTATAGAAAGGTAGAAGAATACTCCATATACACCTTAGGAGAATGGAGTTGCAGAAAGGATGAATAGGACACTGATGGAAAAAGCAAGGTGCATGCTTAGTGGTGCCGGGATAGGGCAAGAATTCTGGGCAAAGGCAGTGGGTACTGCATGTTATCTGGTCAACAGATCACCCTCATCAGCGTTGGCTAAAAAGACTCCACAAGAGGTATGGACTGGTAAGGAACCTTCTCTCACACATCTTAAGGTATTTGGCTGCGATGCATATGTTCATATTCCAAAGGAAAACATGAGAAAAATGGATAGGAAGGCTAAAAATGTATCTTTATTGGATATAAAGATGGTCTCACATATTGACCTATGTATCTTTATTGGATATAAAAATGTATCTTTATTGGATATAAAATGTATCACATATTGACCTATGTAGGCCTGATTCAATCAAGGCTTACTAAACATGGGGAACAAAGCTTGCCAATAGAAAAGCTCACAAATTTTTACAAATGGGACCAAAAAACTTACTGGACTGTCTACTGGGATGTCGGGTACAACCGAACATGCAGCCCTCAAATTACAACAATTCATTTTTTATGTATTCGTTGATGAATGAAAAAACCAAAAATTGAACAAAAATTTAGTTGTATTTTGTTGCATGTCTTTGCCCATCATTCTTCTTTGCGACTTTCTTCATGCTTACTCCTCAATAATGCGGAAACATTGTCCATAAAATGGCTCATTGTCAATGATATTTTCTCTTCAACAATAGAAGAGTTGTCTTGTGGCTTATTCTCCCTGGAAGCCTCGATTTTCTTTCTTGTAGACTATTTGCTTGCTCCATGAGGACAACTTTGCTGGTTTGGCTGGAATATGCTTCTTTGATTCACTGAACTTCTTATCTCTTTGCAACTCTCTTTATAAATGCCAAAATAAATCTCATCACCATGCTTAACATCTTTTTTCTCTTGAATTTACCTTCGTCTTGGATTTCCTTATTCTCCTGTCATTTGTTAGAGTCTCAAATTCTAACAAAATAACTATACCAATATTGAGTTAGCTAGACTCAATAAGATTCAATACATTCTTCCAAGACACAAATATTTTCTATTTTCATCCTTTAACAAGATACACAAGTAATAATAACTCAACACACTAAGCATGCTTTCAACAAATGAACTATTCCCAATCATTTTGACACTCCTACTCGTCAACTTTATAGATCCACACAATTTTCTTATAGATTGTGGATATTTTGGATCTTATAGCAAATTGTGAATCCCTTATATATCCACACCAAGAGCAACCCAAAAACTTCTCACGACCTCCTTTGAAATAATAAAGAGTCTTTAAATAATAAAAACTTTTTTGTTAAATAATGGAGAACACTTTTTAATGAAAAGATTAAGCAGAGACAGATTTGATGCAACACACTACACTATTGATGTGTATTCTATTAATATGAACATGTATAGTTACACAATATTGTTACAAGACGTTACCAACTCTTGTAACGGTAAACTATCTAAGTAACTAGTTAAGGATGTAATTAGGTATTTTCCTTAAGAGTGCTCACATCCTTTTCTTTGGATTCATCAATGGGATTTTTCAAAGCTAAAGTATTCTTTTGTGTTGTAGAGAGGGCACTCTTTCTTTATCCCAAGTAGAGATTTCCTTTTCAACTCCACATTTCCTTTTAGGGATTTATATATTGCTCCAAGGATGTCTTGTGGGCTTCTTTAGAGGCACCAACTAAAGTATCCCTTCCCAATCCTTTGACGAACATGGGAATAGAGGTTGGAATTGCCATGGTCTAAATTTCCCATAAGATTTCCTCCGTAGTTCTTGAAGCTGCTGGGATTTTGTTAAGAAAATCAACATTGAGCAATATTTGCTTAAATATTTGTTGGGAAAAATAGTCGATGAAAATCCTTTATACACTCCTTCGCCTCAATTCTGATTCTCGATAACTTGAAAAAGAGAGTTTTGCCTCAATTCCGATTCTTGATAACTTGAAAAAGAGAGTTTTGGAGTCTTGGCTCATCACCAAACTTTGTCACAAAGGCATAGACCCAAATGTGAGACTGATATACCAAGTGGGTGCCTTGCCATCAAAAGTAAATGGGAAAAGGTGGGAGGCTAGCCACTCAGATTTAAATTTATTTTATAAAGTTCATTTCTCTAAGAACCAGTCTCCAAAACGTGCATAATCTGAGAACGAACATCGTACCTAAGCTGTTTTAAAATAACTTTAAACAGGAGGGCAGGAGATCTAATCTCATGGACCCAAAAACATGCAAATAAGACAGTTAAAAGAGAAAGCTTTGTGTTTTGAACCCTAGATGATACAACCGGTAGGAAACCAAGTGAGAATTATCTAAAACATAACACTTCAAACCCTCGCTTGACTATCATTTAAAAGGCCGAAATCTTCAAACTCTGCAACGGAGTGGGGGCAGAGGGAGGAGGAGTGGTTAGTTGGTATGCAGTGTTCTTTGTGCCTGAACTCCATTAGGCATTTCAATTCCACAGGGAAATAAAATCCCAGAACATAATATATATATATATATATATATATATATGTGTGTGTGTGTGTGTGTGTGTGTGTGTGTGTGTGTGTGCTCCCAATTTAGACTTTGAGATGGCTCCAAAGAGTGTTTACTCTGAAACAATAGAAATTGAAGTTTACTGAGAAGCAGAAGTAGAAGCACAACATTCTTGCTGGAAAACATAGATGTCCAATGTTTATACAGACGTGCCAAAGACTACGGAAGGTGGTTTCCAATGGAAAATACCCTATGCTTACCGATGCACTCTACAACACTAGCTAACCTTCCGAGCGAGAGAGGAATTTCCCACATATGCCGAACGCCTTTCCCAAAATAAGTTGGAACCGACGCAAATTGCCTCAATGAAATAGTGAACCTCTTTACATACGATAAATACGAAATATATTTTGACTGATTCAGATGCAACAACCACCCTTATGCTTGAAGGGATATTTGTTCGCTCGATTTTGGTACGAAAGAAAGGTTATGCACGAGCCTTAGCTAAGTTTCATATGCGTGGGCCTTCGTTGAGGTGCATGGGATGACTTGCATGGGCCTGGAGAATCTAACTATGTTCTCATAAAAGTTGAAGAAAAATCACCTATGCCTGGGTTCTTATGTTACTGAATAAATTGATAGAAACATTGTTTGATGCACGTACCTTGTCTGCTACATTACCTCATGACTCACTCCAACTTCATTGGGACCCTTCATTTCAGGGACAACCTGCATGTGAGACAACTGTTGTATAGAGATACTGATAATGGAATAGGTGGAAAGCGATTTCATTGAGACTGAGACTGAGACTGAGACTGTGCATGGATAGCGATGCGTGGAAAGTTAGTAAATTAACACATCTAGTTGGTGCATGAAGGGTTGCACCTGGCCTGGAAAGTGATTAGATTATTAGGAGATGTCCAACTCAACTTCGGGTTGACACTAACAAGGATTTCAACATAGTTATGTTCTCCGGAGGCCTCTAATGTCAAAGAGAAACTTCAGGGTTCACGATTATTGGAGATTATAATCCTGCTTCAGGGAACCGAAGGACCAATGTAGATCTTAATGAGACACCTATTACGATAAAAAAACAGAGCAGATTTCTAGGTTTAAGGCCCTCTCAAAAACTGGTACGTCGACTCTCAAACTTCATATCCCTTTTTGTTGGTTTTCATCATGAAATAGTAATTTCACTTATGCATTTGGTCATATTGCAGTTGAATTGGGAAAGTGCTTCTTTCCTCACTGTTCAAACGTCTTGAATAAGATTATGAATAATGATATGTTAAAATTTACTTGCTTGGAAAAGGGCACTTCAGAGGAACGAAGCATAAAAAGACAACAGTATGATGATCTCAAGGATATGTTATCAGAAGCATTCAAAAAGGATAAAGAGGAATTTGAAAAATCAATCATGTCCTTCCTCTTTATCCTCATCTCTAAGGGATTGTCAAAGGCGTAAAAATGCTAAAAGGCAGGTGGAGTTACAGGCATTAAAAATTGTTGAAATGACAATATGAATGCTTCTAGTTGGTGCATGGAGGGTTGAGCCTAGCCTATGATTAGATTATTAGGAGACGTCCAACTTGGCTTCAGGTTGACACTGACAAGGATGTCGACATAGCTATGTTCTCCGCAGGTCTCTAATTTGAAAGAGAAAATGTATTGATTCTTAATATACTTAATAATGCAATACATCCTTTTTGTGAATCAATCATTGGGTGATTTAATGCACGTAAGGTGATTCCATCCTCTAAGGAAGAAGTGGCAATAGGCTTAGGCGCACGTATAAGTGAAACACACGTATCACTGAGGAGCTTCAACTATTTCAAGTTAATTGGGTACCCAAAAAGCAAGTGTTGTATTTTTTGAGTTGTTCCGGAATGAAATCAAGTAGACTTCATAAATTCAATATAAAAAAAAATTATGCCGACCCAAGAAAGCCCATGATCCATCTGTCCAAGATCATTTGGTTGTATTAAACAAAGAAAAGAGGGAATTATCTTGAGGATAGTTATCTAATGCAGGAAAGGCAAGTAAGCCACATCTAAAGGTTCCAACGATGTGGTATAAATTCATAACTAGTATCTCGGTGTGTAAGTTTTAAACCTATGAAGTAAAGCAATGTATATAGATTCTGAAGCAGAATGGAAATTAATCAATGGCTCATACACATAGTACACAAAAATTTATAATGGAAACCCTGAACCGGGGAAAACCTTTCTTATATTCATTATATTGAATTTCACCATTCACCATACAATATATACAATGTTTTTAGGTATTCCGTAGATACCAAAACCCTAATCCCTTAATCTGGGATTAATTTAGAAAACTGCTAAAAATAGTAAAATCCACTAAAAATAGAAAAAACTGCCCAAAAACAATTTTCGGGGCATTGCACTGAACACTACGCATAACCAGGGGGGGGCATACCTGGCCCCCCTAGGAAGTGCCCGACACACATGTATGCAAATAATATAACACATACCCAACATTCTTCCACTTGTTGTTTTCTTTGCATCGAGGGGTCCACATGATTATATATAGTCAACAATCCAGGGAAACAATGCCCATTGTTATTCTACACCAGGAGAACTTCTCTGTCCTTACACACTTTGTTAATGAATCTGCAACATTCTTCAAAGTGTCAACATTTTCCAGTAACACCTTTTCCTCAACCATCTCACAAAGTGATACTGAACATCAATATGTTTTTTCCTCGAATGATAAGCTGGGTTCTTTGCCAGGAAGATTGCACTCTGACTATCACAATATAATATCACTACTTGTTGTACCAACCCAATACCTGAACACAATCTATGTAACCATACTGCTTCCTTGCTTGCATGAGTGGCTGCCATGTATTCAACTTTTGTAGTTGAGAGTGCCACTACAACCTATATTTTCCTCATCCAACTAATTTCTCCTCCAAATATGTTAAATACGTACCCACTTGTAGATCTTCTACGATCTAGATCTCCAACCCAGTCTGCATCAACAAAGCCATGTATGTCCACCACTTTTTCAAATCTTGGTCTTCCTTGGTAGCACAATCCATAATTGGTAGTGCCACAAAAATACCTGAAGACCCTCTTTACTGTTGTCCAAAGCTCCTCCCCTAGTTTTGACATATACCTGCTCAAAACTCTCACTGCATGTGCAATGTCCGGTCTAGTATATACCATTGCATACATCAAACTACCAACTGCACTAGCATACAGAACATGGGACATGTCCTCTTCTTCTTCCTGTGTCTTGGGACACTGATCTGCAGATAACTTTACACATATAGGAATAGGAACCTTGACCAGTTTACTTCCATGCATATTAAACCTCTGCAATATCGTCTCAACATATTTTCTCTGATTCAACCAGAGTTTCCTATTTGCGCGATCTCTTTTAATCTCCATTCCCAGAATGAAGTTTGCAGCACCAAGATCGTTCATGTCAAATTTGGAGGATAGCTGCAATTTCACCTCCTTGATAACATCCATGTTATTTCTTACCAACAACATGTCATCAACATACAACACTACATAAATGAAGTTATTACCAACCTGCTTGGAATATACATAGTGATCAACCCTGCTTCTCAAAAATCCCAATTCAAGGATGTATGTGTCAAACTTTTGGTACCACATCCTAGGTGATTGCTTCAGACCATATAGTGACTTCTTTAGCTTACAAACCAACTCTTTCTTTCCCTTCACTACAAAGCCTTCTCGCTTCTTCATGTAGATTTCTTCTTCCAGATCCCCATGTAGGAATGATGTCTTCACATCCATCTGTTCCACTTCAAGATCAAAAGCAACATCAATAGATAAAAGAAATATAATAGAAGTTAACATAGCAACAATAGAAAAAATCTCACAAAAGTCAATTCCCTCTACCTGGGAATAACCTTTTAATACTAACCGAGCTTTGTATTTCTCGATTTTACCTTTTGCATTAAACTTCTTCTTAAACAACCATTTTCTACCAACAGATTTCCTTCCAGCTGTAAAATCAACTATATCTCATGTCTCATTATTATCCAAGGCATCCATTTCTTCAACCATGGCCTTTTTCCAGAGTTTACTATCCTCTAAACTCACTGCTTCCTTGAAAGTTTTGGGATCATCATCAGTAATAGATAAAGAAAAATTGGAACGGAAATCAGGTGGAGTATACATTTCTGGTTGCCTTCTATCTCTCACTGATCTCCTCAATACTAGGGTATGAGGCTCTTCTTCTTCTTTTGCATCCTCTTCTTCATATGATTCACATTTTTCATCATCCAACTCAAGCTCTATTTTGTCAGGTTCGTCTTGCATTGGTACGAATTCTTGTTTGGACACATCTTTTACCTCTTTGAAAAAAACATCTCGACTGTAAACAGTCTTCTTGGTTTCTGGGTTCCAAAGATTATAACCTTTCACACCATCTTTATAACCAATAAAGATACACTTTTCATCATTTTTATCCAACTTACTCCTATTTTGCTTTGGAACATATACATAAGTATCACAACCAAACACTCTAAGATGTTGAAGAGATGGTTTTTTTCCATACCATACCTCGTGTGGAGTTTTATCATCCAACGTTGATGAAGGTGATCGATTGACCAGGTAACATGTTGTACCCACTGCCTCTGCCCAGAATTCATGTCCTAACACGACACCGCTGAGCATGCTCCTTGCTTTTTCCATCAGTGTCCTATTTATCCTTTCTGCAACTCCATTCTGCTAAGGAGTGTATGGAGTAGTCTTCTGCCTTGCTATACCAAACTTCTTACATAATTCTTCAAATTAATTTCTGCAGAATTCTCCACCATTATATGTTCTCAATATACCTTTATTTTCTTCTTTGTCTAATTTTCTGCCAGAGCCTTAAACTCTTTAAATTTATCAAATACCTCAGATTTATTTCTAAGAAAATAAATCCATGAGTTCCTTGAGAAATCATCTATGAATGAAACATAATACACAGATTTACCTAGGGATGGAATAGGAACATGTCCAAACACATCACTGTGTATCAACTCTAAGATCCCATTTTCTCTTGTAGCACCAGATGGGAATCTTACTCGATTTTGCTTACCATATATGCAATTTTCACAGAAATCAAAATCCAGAGTGCAATTAGACATACCTTCAACCATACCTTTACCGTGTAGTGTTTGAAGGCCCTTTTCTCCAATATGCCCCAGTCTTTGATGCCAGAGCATGGTCTTCTTTTCTGGGACAGTATTAGTCTTGTCTCCTTCATTTCTCTGCTCAGGGACAATAGAACGGTTACACCCATTAGTATAAGTGCTTCCCAACAACTTGTATAGATTTCCACACCGAACTCCCTTCATCAACACCATTGCTCCTCATACCATCTTGCAAGTGTTCTTTCCAAATACAATATCTACTCCTGCATCATCCAACTTGCTTAGAGATATTAGGCTCCTAGAAAGTTTTGGAATTTGCAGAACCCCAGGGAGAGTTCTAATCCTTCCATATTTTAGCAACAACTTAACTCTTCCACATCCCATGATTTTGGTTGTCGATTCATCTCCTAGGAATACATCACCACCATCATATTTTTCATATTCAGAGAACCACTCCCTGTGAGGAGTCATATGGTATGACGCACCTGAGATGATCAACCATACATCAAGGTATTCATGTGTACCTGTAGTTGCCAGGTAAACATCACCTCCTTCTTCAGTGGAGGTTTTTGCCTCCGTGGAAGAGGTACTATCAGATCCCTTTGGTTTTTCAACCTTCTTAGACTTGCAATATTTCTTATAATGCCTTGTTTTACCACACTTCCAACATTTCCTCAAAGATTTTCTTGGAGACTTAGATCTACCTGTAGATTTAGATCTCCCCCCCGAAGGCTTACCAGGATTCTTGTCTTGGGTACGACCTCTTACAAATAAAGCATATGTGTTATGACTATCCATGCTTTTATGCCTCATCTCTTCAGATAACAAGGATGAAACTACATCCTCATACTTCAATGTAGATTGAGTGGTACTACCAATTGATACAACCAGATTATCGCAAGAGTCTAACAAAGAACATAAAAAGGTGATAAACTCATCTTCTTCTGCAATCGTAATATTAAGAAAGACAAGTTGACTTACTAGAGTATTAAAGGCATTTAGATGTTCTGTCATAGATACACCATCTTCCATCCTAATATGATACAACTTCTTTCGAAGAAACAACTTGTTTACCAGGGACTTTGATTGATAAAAATTTCCCAACTTATCCCATATTTCCTTGGCTGTAGATTCTCCCGACACATTCAACAACACCAAATCTGCCAGGTAGAGTCGAATATACTCCTTGCACTTTTGTCCAACTTCTCCCAATCTTCATTCGACATACCAGTAGGTGGTGTACTAGTAGTTTGTGTAATAGTAGCCTGTGTGCTAGTAGATGGTGTACTAGTAGGCTATGTACCACAATCCACAACGATCCATTGTTCTTTGTCTACAAGAAGGTCCTCCATCTTGAGCTTCCATAGCTCAAAGTTTTTTCCGTTGAACTTCTCTATCTCGATTCTAGAAGAGCTCGCCATTCTTCTTTCTACACTCGAATAACCACTGCAAACACTCCCACTAAAACCAGGTTTATCACAGACCCAAGATAAAATTGATCTATCAAGACCGAGCCAAACCCTCAGCAACAAAGGTGTCCCTATTCAGATAGTGCTTAAAGAAGTGGTCATGCCAATGAAATCTTCGGTTGGTCCCACTCTTCTCCTGGAGAGTGTTGAGTCTACTAAAGTGGTCATGTCGATGCAATCTTTGGTTGATCCCACTCTTCTTTTGGAGAGTGTTGAGTCTACTAAAGTGGTCACGTTGAAGCAATCTTCGACTGATCCGACTCTTCTCTTGGAGAGTTTCGAGTCTACTAAAGTGGTCACGTCGATGCAATATTTGGCTAATCCCACTCTTTTGATGGGGAGTGATGTGTCTATCGACTATATTTTTAGCATTTCCAATTCAA
>ML791544.1:486456-500837 GCA_009831015.1 Picea engelmannii
GAGAGTGTGGGGGAGAGAGGGGAAGATAAGGAGAGAGAGAGAGAGAGAGGAGGGAAGATGAAGAGAGTGAGTTCGGTAGAGAGATATTAGAGGAGAAAAAATGGGGGAGACAAAGGGGAGGGAAGAGGGACACAAGGACAGAGGGTAAGAGGGGGAAGAGAGAGAGGGGGGGAGAGGGAGTGAGGGATAGGGAGAGTGAGGTCAGGAAGAAAGAGAGGAAGATAGAGGGAGGGGGGAAGAGAGAGACAGATAATTATTTGTGTTAATAAGAACGTGCATTCTCTTGTTGCTAATAACACACATGCATTTTAGGAGCACACACACACTATTTGAATTTAATTTTTTTTAGGGAGGGATTCACAAATATAACATACGTGTTTGTTGAGTTGGTTTCCTGGGATTTAGGTTCAGGATGCCAAACCTAGTGGTTCAGTCTGCAAATACACAAAAACCTCCAAGGTTTTGAACGAGAATAATCATTGTAGTTTTTATCTTTTTTACCCACAATAATCTCTGTAGTTTATCTGCCTTTTTCAGAAATTATTTTTGGCTTTTTCAAAGGGTTGAGCATTTGGACATCTGAAATGAGGTGAGACACTTTTTACTTTGATTCAATTTTTATTTTAGGTAAAGAGATTTAAATATATATTTTTTATTTTTTTTATTTCAAAAGTAAAAGTTGATTTGAGAGATAAATTCAATCCATAATAATAATAGTTACATCTTTTTTCTCTTCTTTTTAATATGAGCACTCCACCACCTATTCCAAAAACTCAGCCTAACAAGGGGAGGCCCCCCAAAATCACTGTAGAGATCCTTTACTATTATATGGAATTAGTGGGAAAAAAAAAGAGAAGAGAGAGATGCCAAAATGAAAATAGAGTTAGAAACATTATAAATAAGGAGTGAAGAAAGAGAAGTAAAACTCCAAATAGATCTAGAGGAAGAAAAACATAAACAATCAACCCAAGAAGGAGGGGTTGAATAAAATCACAACTTGAGAGATGGGATTAAAGAGCTAGAAGAAAAACTAACCAACAATTTGACCCTCATAATGAATAAGCTAAACAAATTCGACCATGAGTGTAACAAAAGATTCTTGAACCTCATAATTTTTGGTATAAAAGAACAAAAGGATACGCTAGCAATAGTAAAATAAGAATTAAAAAATAAATCACAAATTGATACAACTTACCTCATAGAAACAAAGAGGCTAGGAAAAATAATTGATCACAAAAATAGGTTGATCCGTGACAAAGTAAGTTGTAATGACCATAAATAAGCATACTTAGTAAATCTCTGAGCTTAAAAGGGTCAGGAATATTTATAAATGAAGACCTCATTCCCGAAGACCAAGCTAAATTAAGGAATGAAGTTCAAAAGGTAAAAGAAGTGAGGAAAGAAGGAAAATGGGCAATAATTAGAAAATGAAAAAGCTATTGTTAGGGATAGAGACCAGAAGGATAATAATAAATAGGAATTTGGGACACTTAGGATCTTTTTTTGGAATTTTCGTGGCTTTCCATGGCGCAAAGGCCCTATGATAAGTTGGATCCCGAGTGATATTGATATTATTTGTCTAATTGAAACTTGGGAGCATGAGGAGTCTAAGATCCCTAACACGGAAGGATTTGTCCTATGGTCGGCATGGAACAAAAAATCCCACCATAGAGGGATAGGAGGCATAGCTTGTTATATTAGAAAAATAATTTCTCCTCACATTCAACTTCATAAGATTGACCCTCTTAATCAATATATTTTGATAGAAATTTCAGACACCAATGCTAAGAAGATGTATATAGCAATTTGTTATTTTGCACCTATTAATTATACTTTTTATAAGAAAAATAATATAGATAAAAATTGTCCCTATAATGATTTAGAACAAGATATTTATAATTTGAAAAATGAAAGTAATATCCTCCTGCTAGGAAACTTTAATGCTAGGACTGCAACTAAAAAATCTACTCTTTTAAGTGATGAATCCAACCATAATCCTTTATGGCTAGATGAGGACCTTGTTTTATCTAATAGCTACACTAGAAGCTCTGAAGACCTAATTGAGAATTTGTTTGGTACTGAGTTGGTCAAGCTCTGCAACTCTCAAGACCTAACAATTTGCAATGGAGTAATGAAGTGGCCAAACTCCAACCAAATGACCTGTATTCATGGACTGAGTAGTAGTGTTGTAGATTATGTGATATCCGATATCCCCATTTCCAACCAAATAACAAATTTTGACCTTTTAAATGACCATGAGCCTGACTCTGATCATAAACCTTTAACCCTAACTCTAAAATTTTCCATGCATACGAGCATCACTGAATAGAATTTTGATAATCAAAGGAATTTTTGCTTTGACAAAAGTAAAGTTGACATTTTCTTAAAGGATTTAAATAGTAAATTAAACCTCCTAACTTATAAGGACAACATTGAATAACTCTATCATAATTTTACAACTACCCTTTCCACTTCTATTAACAATTTCTCTTTCGAGGTGTCCCATAAAAAGAATAATAGAACAACCAACCCTTGGTATGATAAAGAATGTAAAATTTCTAGGAAACCCATTAGGGATGCTTCTAATGAGCCCTTAAAACTCAATAAGATCAATACGTACAAAACACTAATTAGAAGGAAAAAAATATACTATATCAATAAAAGGCAAGAGCAACTTTCACAACTATACATGTTGGATCCTAAGAAGTTCTGGAGCCAAATTCTAAAATGCAATACTAAAGAAAATAATAGGATTCCCTTAACTGACTGGAATTCCAACCTTAAAAGTCTTTAAAAGTTCCGTAATGCCATGGACACCATTCCTATTGTCCCTACAAAGGAAGAAGTTTTTTCTTTAGATGACATACAGTACGAGGTTAAGCGGCTCACAAATGGGAGAGCTAAGGACATTGAAGGCTACCAAGCTTAAATTTTTAAAATCGGAGGGCCAATTCTTATCCCTCAAATACACAAGCTCTTCAATTTAGTAGTCAAGCAAGGCTTCCCTAAACCCTGGATGAAAAGCCTCATTGTTCCTATTTTTAAAAATGGGGATAAAAACATTCCCTCTAATTATAAGACCATTATGATTAGCCCGATTTTAGACAAGCTTTATGGAATTATTTTGGAAAAGAAGATTAACATTTGGCTAGAAAGTCACGGTAAAAGAGATAAAGGCTAGGCTGGGTTTAGGATATATCATTCAACTGTGGACCATCTTGTTACCTTTAGGATCATTGTAGAGGAGTTCCGCAATACTAAAACCAATCTTTTTTGTTGTTTTTTTTATTTTAGAAAAGCTTTTGACATGGTTCCTAGGAAAAACCTTTGGAATAGGTTGGAAGAGATAAAAGTGCCTCTCGAGTTGAGGGATGCTACAATAAGGATGTATGAGAACATTATTGCTAAGTTTAAAAACACTAAGGGCTGGTCAAAAGATATTAACTGCAATATCGGAGTCAAACAAGGTTGTTCCTTGTCCCCTACCCTTTTTGGCATATATACATTGATAAGTTAGAAGAATGCTTGGAAAAAGCAAGTTCTGTCGGCCCTACTCTCACTAGTATAGTCATCATTCTTATTCTTTATGACCATGATATCGTTCTTATAGCAACGAGTCCCCATGAGCTTGAAAAACAAGTAAGAATCCTCAAGGATTTTTGCTCCAATATGGGTATGACTGTTAATAGTGATAAGACTAAGGTCATGATTATTAAATCCAATAAGATCCCTTATGATACCTTTGTATATGACAACAGCAACTTGGAGGAAGTGAATTCATACAAATATATTGGAATTGATATTCACCACAAGCTCAATTGGAATTATAGCACTGAGAAAAAGATTATTGGGGGATGGAAAGCTTATTATGGGCTTGAAAACAATTGTAAATCAACTGATCTTTGGAGTTGGGGTAAGAAGAAACTCCTCTTTGAGACTCTTTTTAAACCTGTTATTCTTTATGGATGTGAAGTCTGGGGTTGTAGTATCTCTCATGAATCTTGGAGAAAGATAGAGCAAATACAAAAGAATTTTATAACCTATAATCTCAAAATTAAAGGAAATATGCCCTATCCCATCCTCCTCGCAGAAACAAGCCTCTCCCCCATTGAGAGCATGACTATGACTATATACCTAATGTATAAGAACAAGTTAAACAACATGGAAGACAAGAGGCTACCTAAAATTGCTTCAAAATCAAGTCATAACCACCATCGACTCAAGCGAGGATGGCATAAAGACGTCTGTTCTTGGCTAAACTATTGGGGAATCATGGAAGAAACCATTTTGCAGAATAAAGATACTATTTAAAAATGTCAAATCAAAATTTAAGGAAAAAATGTGGTGTGATAAAGAGTTAGAGCGAAAAAGAAAATTAAGGTATTATAAAGATGTAATCAACCCTAATCTAGAATATAAAAATTATCTATCTGTTTTTCCAAGTGTAAAGAAAAAAATAAGCATTGCTAAGATAAGAACAAATTCTCACTAGCTCCATAGTGAAACTGGGCGTTGGCCAATTCCTAAAACACCTTGGGATGAATGAGTGTGTCACCTTTGTGACACTAAGAAGGTTGAAGATGAAAATCACTTTCTCTTAGATTGTCGAGCCTATACCCATATTAGATCTCATTTTCAAAATATTGATCACACTACCAGCCTTCCTAACCTCTTAACTCAACAAAAGTATGGTGATCTTGGAAAGCTTCTCTTAATTCTTTTTGAGAACATAAACAAAATTCTAAAGAATCTCAAGATATCACTTACCCTCTTAAGGTCTGATAAACCAATTAGGTCTTAGTGGAAGTTAATCATCATCATAGTCATTTAAGATAAAAATTAAAATTATTATTATTATTATTATGGATAGAAACTAAAATTGAGAGAATCCATTTCTCTTTTATAGTGAAGAGAGGATTTGAACTAGAAATCAGTGAGATTTCCTATAATTTTATTTAATCAAATAAATTTGTATATTAAAATTTAATTATTTTTATTTATAATTTATTTTAAAATTTTATTCTTGAAATCATAAACTATTTTTATTAATAATTAATTTTAAAATTTTATTGTAGAAATAAGATGACCATGATGATTAATGTCCACTAAAAAATTTGTATTCAATATTATATAAAAAAAAATTATTTAATCAAATAAATTTGTATATTAAAAAATAATTATATTTATTTAAAATTTATTTTGAAAGTTTTATTATTAAAGTAATCAATTATTTTTATTAATAATCATTTTTAAAATTTTATTGTAAAAATAAGAAAAAATCCATATTCAGTATCAAAATTTTTTTTATATTAAAAATTAATTATTTTATTTAAAATCTATTTTGAAAAATTAATTATTAAAATAATAAATTGTTTTTTTTAATAATCAATTTTAAAATTTTATTATAAAAATAAGAAAAAATCATATTTAATATAATATAAGGAAAATTTAACTATGGATGGAGTTGATATAAGTTAGTCAATAACCAAGCAGGGGAGTTAATTAATGGAGTTTATCTCTATTTTTCTAGAGTCAATTTTACTTCTATAGGAAGTCTCAGTCTTACTGGATTCATATATAAGTTTGATTTCTTAATTAATAAAACTAGCATACCCCCTAAAAGGGGAATGAGAATGCGGAAGTAATTTGAGGAAAGTTTTCATATTAATGTTGTTAATTGGAACCATCAAGATTTTGCAATTAAAATGATCTTATATTTGATTAAGTTCCATCAAACAATCTCCTTTGCTTTGAGTGAAAACCTTGTATTTCTTGCCCTAAAGTTCTGTAATTTCTTACCTTCAGGAGAAACAAGCAAATCTGGCATGTTGGAAGGTATTCATGAATTAAGGGGAAAATACACCTTTAAGATTCTCAAATAAAGACACTTGCTTTGTTAAAAAAAACTTAAAAACAAAAACAAATTACACAAGTGTACGAGAGAGTGATATATATATATATATATATATATATATATATATATATATATATATATATATATATATATATATATATATATATATATATATATATATATATATATATTTATTTATTTATTTATTTATTTATTTTCTCTCGAACTTGTATTCCTTTAGAACAATAATTAACAAACATTTGAGTATAATACATTTGTATTCCTTGAAAATGCATTTTGTTTGGTATAATACATTTTCCCTATATTCAAATTTGGTTCTTATTATTGTTTTGACATCTTTACTATCATTTAGATAAAATAAATTATAATTATTTGAAGGAAATTCATTTTGATTATTAATAAAGCACATGTTTTATCATATAAAAAAAATATAGATTTTATGTTTTGATTATATAACATAAATTAATTTTAATTATTAATAATAAAAAGGTTTTTTCTATCTAAAGACTATTGTTAAAGTTGATTGTTTATACACAACTTTTGTTGTTTACAATCATTGAGTAATAATAGTGCAATAAATACTTCAATCCTATAATCCAAAATACTAAATATCATTTAGTTTTTATAACCACTTCATCTATGAACAAAGTGTTACTCCATTCTATATGAAAGACACAATTAGAGACCAAAATTAAGAAGAGAATTAAAAAAAAAACAAGATTGAGAACATAAAGTATAGCTATGATTAGATTTCATATGAAGTTATTTTCTTATATTCATTATTATTTTATATTAATATTTTATTCCATAATTTTTTATTTTGAATTTAATCAAAACACTTACCAAAAATTTTCAATTATATATATGTAGCTTAATAAAGTTATGGTGTTACATTGTATACCTCCTACATGAGCTAATGAAAATGTTGAAGTTGAAGTAATAGATATATGGTTTAAGATTAAAAAAATTAGAAAGTAATAAGTACATCTTTGAGAGTTTGGAATAAATAATGTTTGGTTATTTAAGCTACAACTTGTAAAGAATTTGAGGAGCTGTTTAGTTAGTGGATCTCGCGTGTCTTCTATTTTTTTTTGTCAATGGACATTAACATAATTCAGAACGATTCAGTGCCTTTCACTGCACCGTGGACACCCGAAGTGGAGCCAAATACGTTGTCAAAAGAAACAGGGATATTGGTGGCAAATGATCAGAAATATAAATTGTATTTACAATTATATTATTATTTAAGATAAATATATAAATATTATTTTGATTAAAATAAATATTTTTTTTGATTAGTATTGAAATATTTTATTGTTATTAATATTTTTCGTGATGATGGACCACACTAGTTTGGTCTGAAACGTCGAATATAAAAAACTTATGCGATGAATCCGAAGGAACCTTCTGATCAAAACAATAGTCGCAAAAGTCTTAGAACAAAAATTTGGACAATATCGTTGTTCACCGCCACTTCAATAGGCATTGTATGTTTCATACTTCTTCTAGGCTTTGAATGAAATTTCTTCATCGTTGAATCTACATACATTGTTAACTAGTTCGGTGAGTGGTTCTTCTTTGATGGTTCATCGATTGTTGTTTGTTTTTCTTTGGTTAAAATTTGCAAGGTTGGGGTTCTGCATTCGCAGTTGGATCTATTCTTTTTTTTCCTTTGCGGGGTCTAGGTGGTGCACCCACAATTCGACCTGTGCTTCTGTCATTCATCATTTTGGAATAAGTTTCGATGCCATAGTTTCATTTTCTATTTCTTCTTTTTTTGTTCAGTGTTTGCAGTTTGCAAGTAAGAATGTTTCCTTATTTCTACTGGCATGCGCGTCATACGTTTCTGGTTCCTTCTGTGCTTTGACTGCAGTTTGGTATTCATTGGAGATACATATGTTGTTTGTTGGTTCAGTGGTTGTTGCTTGTTCGTTGTTTCGTTGGTTCGTTGGTTGTTGTTGTTTGGCTCAAGTTTACGAGCTTGGGGACCTGTTGCTGCGGTTGGGCATGTTTGTGCTTTATCGGTGGTTTGGTGCTTGCTGATTTCTTTTGTTTGCTTCATCTTTGCAGGGTTGGGGTCCTGCGTCGGTAGTTGGAGCTGTCTTTTCTTTTTTTCTTTTTTTTCTTTTTTTTTGGGGGGGGGGTGCTTTGCGATGTTCAGACCCTACACGCGGGAGTTGACCTGCGGTTGTGTTTTTTTCCATGTCTGGCGAGGCTGAGATCTGGCGCCTTTTTTGTGCCTTCCTATTCTACTGTGAAATTTTGTCGATACTTCAATGTTGACGTGATACAAAAAAGTGGCATAAGAAATAATTGGACAACTACATATGCAATTGCAGTGTCCGTTGTTTTTTTTGTTAAGATAAAACATGTACAAAAACGCATTTATTAACCATATATGGTGAAATGTGCCCATATTGCAATACAACTTATTTATCCTTTACATAGACTGGTGTGACCACGATACAATTTGTCTTGTACCTGAGATAAGATGTGTACACCAAATATGCAACAAAATTGTATTTCCATGTCTGGAAGCATATCTGGATACTTTGCCACAGAAAATAAAAAACATTAAGCTATGTCCATGTAATTTCTTAATATTTTGTGGTTTGTAATATATTTTGGGCAGGGAAATTTTTTATATATTTACAACCATGGATGGAGAAAAGAAAAGGTTCATGTTTCTGACTATATTTTATTCTATTCGTTGATTCTCATTTACTATATGTACATATTACTTGTTCTTCGTTGCATACCATCTTTCGTTCATGTTCATTGTATTTTGTGTGTTCCCATGTTCAAACAAACATATTGCTGGAGAAAATGAAGTAGTCTTAAGTACAACAGTGGAAGACGAGATACAAGGGTGTTGGGTATGTGTTATATTCTTTTCATGTGTCTGTGTGGGCATGTTAGATATGACAACTGCGTCTGACGATCCCTCTAGTAGTGCTCTTTGTGTCGTGTGTGTCGGGCGCTTTCCCAGTGGGGTCCCAGGGGGGGCAGGTATGCCCCCCCCTGGTTACGCGCAGATTTTGGGGCAATGGCCCGATTTTTTTTTTGGGCGGTTTTTGCTATTTTTAGCGGATTTTGTAATTTTTAGCGGTTTTTTAAATTAATCCTGTATTAAGGGATTAGGGTTTTAGTATCTATGGAATACCTAAAAACATTGTATATATATATATATTGTATGGTGAATGGTGAAATTCGATATAATGAATATAAAAAACCTTTTCTCGATTGAGGGTTTCCGGTATAAAATCTTTGTGTACTATGTGTATGAGTCATTGATTAAATTATGTTTTTCTTAAGAATCTATATGCATTGCTTTACTTCACATGTTTAAAACATACATGTGGTATCAAAGCTCATTTTTGGCTTCAGAGGGATGCCTTTGTTGCTGAGGGTTTGGCTCGGTCTTGATAGATCAAGTTTATGTTGGGTCTGTGATAAACCTAGGTTTAGTGGGAGATTTTGCAGTGGAGATTCGAGTATAGAAAGAGGAATGGCAAGCTAATCTAGAATCAAGATAGAGAATTTCAACGGTAAAAACTTTGAGCTATGGGAGCTCAAGATGGAGGACCTTCTTGTAGACAAAGAACAATGGATCGTTGTGGATCTTGGTACACAACCTATTGGTACACTGTCTACTAGCACACAGGCTACTAGTACACAACCTACTAGTACACAAACTACTAGTACACCATATACTGGTATGTCGAAGGAAGATTGAGAGAAGTTGGACAGAAGAGCAAGGAGTATTATTTGACTCTGCCTAGAAGATTTGGTTTTGTTGAATGTCTTGGAAGAATCTACAACCAAGGAACTATCTGATAAGTTCAGGAATTTGTATCAATCAAATTCTCTGGTAAACAAGTAGTTTTTTCGAAATAAGTTGTACCATCTTAGGATGGAATATGGAGATTCTGTGACAGAACATATAAATTCCTTTAATACTCTGGTAAGTCAACTTGTCTCTGTTAATATTATGATTGCAGCAGAAGATGAGTGTATTACTTTGTTATGTTCTTTGCCAGACTCTTGGGATAATCTAGTTGTATCAATTGGTAGTACCACTCAATCTACATTGAAGTATGAGGATGTAGTTTCATCCTTGTTATCTGAAGAGATGAGGCATAAAAGCATGGATAGTCATAGCACAGATGCTTTATTTGTAAGAGGTCGTACCCAAGACAAGAATCCTGGTAAACCTTCGGGGGGGAGATCTAAATTTACAAGTAGATCTAAGTCTCCAGAAAAATATTTGAGGAAATGATGGAAGTGTCATAAAACGGGGAATTATAAGAAATATTGCAAGTCTGAGAAGGTTGATAAACCAAAGGGATATGATAGTACCTCTTCCACAGAGGCGAAAACCTCCACTGAAGAAGGAGGTGATGTTTACCTGCCATCTACAACTACACATGCAAACCGTTATGTATGGTTGATCGACTTAGGTGTGTCATACCATATGACTCCTCATAGGGAGTGGTTCTCTGAATATGAAAAATACGATGGTGGTCATGTATTCCTGGGAGATGAATCGACAACAAAAATCTTGGGATGTGGAAGGGTTAAGTTTCTGCTAAAAGATGGAAGGATTAGAGCTCTCCCTGGGGTTCTTCACATTCCAAAACTAGCCAGGAGCCTAAGATCCGTAAGCAAGATGGATGATGCAGGAGTGGATATTGTATTTGGAAAGAACACTTGCAAGATGGTATGAGGAGCAATGATGTTGATGAGGGGAGTTCGGTGTAGAAATATGTACAAGTTGTTGGGAAGCACTTGTATTAATGGGTGTAACAGTTATGTTGTCCATGAACAGAGAAATAAAGAAGACAAGACCAATATTGTGCCTGGAAAGAATGCCATGTTGTGCCATCAAAGACAGAGACATATTGGAGAAAAGGACCTTCAAATAGTACACGGTAAAGGTATGGTTGAAGGTATGTCTAATTGCAGTATGGATTTTGATTTCTATGAATATTGCAAATATGGTAAGCAAAATCGAGTAAGATTCCCATCTGGTGCTACAAGAGCGAAGGGGATCTTAGAGTTGATACACAGTGATGTGTTTAAACCTGTTCCTGTTCCATCCCCAGGTAAATATGTGTATTATGTTTCATTCATAAATGATTTTTCAAAGAACACGGATTTATTTTCTTAGAAAGAAATCTAAGGTATTTGATAAATTTAAAGAGTTTAAGGCTCTGGTAGAAAATCAGACAGAGAATAAAATAAAGGTATTGAGAACAGATAATGGTGGAGAATTTTGCGGAAATGAATCGAAGAATTTTGTAAGAAGTGTGGGATAGCAAGGCAAAAGACTACTCCATACACTCCTCAGCAGAATGGAGTTGCAGAAAGGATGAAGAGGACACTGATGGAAAAAACAAGGAGCATGCTCAGCGGTGACGGGTTAGGACAAGAATTTTGGCCAGAGGCAATGGGTACAACATGTTACATGGTCAATCGATCACCTTCATCAGCGTTGGATGATAAAACTCCACATGAGGTATGGTCTGGAAAGAAACCCTCTCTTCAACATCTTAGAGTGTTTGGTTGTGATTCTTATGTACATGTTCAAAAAAAAAATAGGAGTAAGTTGGATAAAAAGGTTGAAAAGTGTATCTTTATTGGTTATAAATATGGTGTGAACGGTTATAAACTTTGGAACCCAGAAGCCAAGAAGACTGTTTACAGTCGAGATGTTGTTTTCATAGAGGTAAAATATGTGTCCAAACAAGAATTCCTACCAATGAAAGACGAACCTGAGAAAATAGAGTTTGAGTTGGATGATGCAAAATTTGAATCATTTGAAGAAGAGGAAGCAGAAGAAGAAGAAGAAGAACCTCATACCCCAGTATTGAGGAGATCAGTGAGAGATAAAAGGAAACCAGAAAGGTATAGTCCACCTAATTTTCATTCCAATTTTTTTTTATCTATTACTGATAATGATCCCAGAACTATTAAGGAAGCAGTGAATTCAGAGGATAGTAAACTCTAGAAGATGGCCATGGTTGAAGAAATGGATTCCTTGGATAAGAATGAGGCATGGGATATAGTTGAGTTGCCAACTGGGAGAAAATCTGTTGGTAGAAAATGGTTGTTTAAGAAGCAATTTAATGCACAAGGTAAAGTGGACAAATACAAAGATCGATTAGTAGCAAAAGGTTATTCCCAGGTAGAGGGAATTGACTTTGATGAGATTTTTTCTCCTGTTTCTAAGTTAAATTCTATTAGATTTATTTTATCTATTGCTGGTTCTTTTGATCTTGAAGTGGAACAGATGGATGCGAAGACAACATTCCTACATGGGGATATGGAAGCAGAAATCTACATGAAGCAGCCAGAAGGCTTTGTAGTGAAGGGAAAGAAAGAGTTGGTCTGTAAGCTAAAGAAGTCACTATATGGTCTGAAGCAATCACCTAGGATGTGGTACCAAAAGTTTGACACATACATCCTTGTATTGGAATTTGTAAGAAGCAGGGATGATCACTGTGTATATTCCAAGAAGGTTGGTAATCACTTCATTTATGTAGTGTTGTATGTTGATGACATGTTGTTGGTAGGAAATAACATGGATGTTATCAAGGAGGTGAAATCGCAGCTATCCTCCAAATTTGACATGAAGGAGCTCGGTGCTACTAACTTCATTCTGGGAATGGAGATTAAAAGAGATCATACAAATAGGAAACTCTGGTTGAATCAGAGAAAATATGTTGAGACGATATTGCAGAGGTTTAATATGCATGGAAGTAAACCGGTCAAGGTTCCTATTCCTATAGGTGTAAAGTTATCTGCAGGTCAGTGTCCCAAGACACAGGAAGAAGAAGAGGACATGTATGTTGGGTATGTGTTATATTCTTTGCACGAGTAGTACTGTCTGAGCGTCTATGTCAGGCGTGCAGGGGTTCGGGGGTAGCACCCCCAAATTAATTTTTTTTGCATCGAGACCGCATTTTTGAGACCGCATTATATTTAGGTGGTTTTTTGACACATGGTTTCTTTACCGATGGTTTTCTATTTCAAGTTAAGGAATTAGGATTTTTGACTAATCTGGGTCATTGGGATAGGGTTTTGGATGTCACTGGCTCCTATATGTATTTTGTATTGTAAATATTGTAACACAATGAATGAATATAGAATATGTTGGTTTTCCCGGTTTGGGTTTTCAGGGGAAAAATCTCTGTGTAATGTTTGTATTTGCCATTGTATCTTTTCTGTTCTTTTCTGAATATCTGTTTGCAGTAGATATTGTACACGGTTAGAATTTACATTTGGTATCAAATCTTTATTGGCTTCAGGGGGACACCTTTGTGCTCAAGGCTTTGGCTCAGGACTGTGATAAGCCTTGTTACAGTGGGAGATCTGCGGTACTATTTTTTAGGTGAAAAGAAATGGAAAGCAATTTGAAGATGGAGATCGAGAAGTTTAATGTGAAAAGATTTGAGCTGTGGAAGCTCAAGATGAAATATTTTTTGGTGGACAGAGATCAGTGGATCACGGTAGATCTAGGTACTACAGCTACAGGAACTTCTGCAGATGACTGGAAAAATATGGATCGGAAGGCAAAGAGCACAATCCGACTGTGTCTCTTCGATTCAGTATTACTGAATGTGTCATAGGAAGCTACAACCAAGGATTTATGGGAAAAGTTGGGAAAATTGTATAAGTCTAAGTCCCTGGTAAATAAACTATTCCTGAGAAAGATGTTGTATAACTTGAGGATGAGAGATGGAGACTCGGTGGCAGAGCATTTGAATGCCTTCAATACTGTGGTAAGTCAATTAGTATCTATTGAGATTAAAATTTCAGATGAAGATAAATGTATCTTTTTGTTGTGTTCTTTACCAAACTCGTGGGATAGTATGGTTGTGGCCATAGGTAGTAATACAACTTCTTTGAAGTTTGAAGAAGTGGCCTCATTCTTGTTGTCGGAGGAGATGAGATGAAAGAATATGGAAGGACATAACACAGACGCATTATTTGCAAGAGGGCATTCCCAGGAAAGAAATAGATCTAATTTCTCAAGTGGGAGATCTAAGTCTAAGGGTAGATCTAAATCTCCTGGAAATTTTGTAAGGTTATGTTGGAGGTGTGGAAAAGAAGGGCACTACAAGAAGCACTGTAGATCAAAAGTTGAGAAAAGGAAGGGATATGAAGAATCTTCTTCTACAGAAGAAAAGACCTCCAAGGAAGAAGGAGGGGATGTGTACTTGGCCTCTTCAAGCACACATGCAGATCATGAGGCATGGTTGATTGAATCCAGTGCATCCTTTCATATGACTCCCCACAGGGAGTGGTTCTGTGAATATGAAAAGTATGATGGAGGTAATGTGTTCTTAGGTAATGATTCAACAACCAGAATGATAGGAAGAGGAAGGGTCAAGTTGAGACTCATAGATGGAAGGATTAGAACATTGCCTGGTGTTCTACACATCCCAGGTATGGCCAGAAATTTGATTTTTGTAAGTAAAATGGAAGATGCAGGGGTAAATTT
>ML791544.1:501028-511368 GCA_009831015.1 Picea engelmannii
GGTGTAATAGCTCCATTGTTCCTGATATTGAAGTTGAAGAAGAAAGAACTCCTACAGTCTCTGGAGAAAAGGTTATGTTGTGGCATCAAAGACTGGGGCATATCAGAGAGAAGGGTCTTTGACTACTACACGGTAAAGGTATGTTTGAAGGTATGTCTAACTTCTCTCTAGATTTTGATTTTTGTGAACATTGTCTATATGGGAAGCAGAATCGGGTAAGATTCCCCTCCGGTGCAACAAGGGCAGAAGGAATTTTACAGCTAGTTCACAGTGATGTTTTTGGAACTGTGTCGATCCGATCATTGGGAAAATATATGTATTATGTCTCATTTATAGATGACTTCTCGAGGAAAACTTGGATATATTTCCTTAGGAAGAAATCTGAAGTCTTTGATAGGTTTAAAGAGTTTAAGGCTCTTGTTGAGAATCAAATAGAGAAACAAATTAAGGTGCTAAGGATAGATAATGGTGGAGAGTTTTGCGGGAATGAATTTGAAGAATTATGTAAGAAGTGTGGTATAGCAAGGCAGAAGAATACTCCATATACACCTTAGGAGAATGGAGTTGCAGAAAGGATGAATAGGACGTTGATGGAAAAAGCAAGGTGTAGTGGTGCTGGGATAGGGCAAGAATTCTGGGCAAAGGCAGTGGGTATTGCATGTTATCTGGTCAACAGATCACCCTCATCAACGTTGGATGACAAGACTCCACAAGAGGTATGGATTGGTAAAGAACCTTCTCTCACACATCTTAAGGTATTTCGCTGCGATGCATATGTTCATGTTCCAAAGGAAAACATGAGAAAGCTGGATAAGAAGGCTAAAAAATGTATCTTTATTGGATATAAAGATGGTCTCAAAGGCTATAAGATTTGGAACCCAGAAACTAAGAAGGTAGTGTATAACTGAGATGTGGTATTTAGAGAAATGAAGGATGTTGTTAAACAAGAAGTCCTACCAAGTAAGGAAGAAACAGAGAATATAGAGTTTGATTTAAAGGATGATGAAGCTGACTCTACAGAAGAACATGAATCAGAAGAAGAAGATCCTCATACTCCAGTATTGAGGATATCGGATCGAGAAAGAAGGCTATTGGAAAGGTATAGTCCATTTGATTTTCGTTCAAATTTTTCTTTGTCTATTACTGATGATGATCCTAGAACTGTCAGGGAGGCAGTGGATTTAGAGGATGGATATCTTTGGAAAATGGCCATGGAAGAAGAAATGACATATTTGGATAAGAATGAGGCTTGGGATCTAGTGGAGTTTCCAACTAGAAGAAAGCCCATTGGCAGCAAATGGGTATTTAGAAAGAAGCTGGATGCAGAAGGAAAACTAGAGAAATACAAAGCTTGATTAATAGCAAAGGGTTATTCCCAGGTTGAGGGAATTGATTTTGGTGAGATTTTTTCTCCTGTTGCCAAGTTAACCTCTATAAGAATTATGTTATTTGTTGTTGCTGCATTTGATTTTGAGGTAGAATAGATGGATGTGAAGACAAAATTCCTGCATGGGGATCTGGAAGAAGAAATATTTATGGAGCAACCAAAAGGTTATGCTGTGAAAGGAAAGAAGGAGCTGGTATGCAAGCTGAAAAATTCCCTGTATGGTTTAAAACAATCACCAAGGATGTGGTATCAAAAATTTGATACTTATATGTTGGGACTTGGCTTCACAAGAAGCAAAGAGGATCACTGTGTGTATTCTAAACTAATTGGTGATCATTTGATTTATTTGGTCTTGTATGTGGATGACATGTTCCTAATAGGAAACAACAAGGAGATTATCCAGGATGTGAAAACTCAGTTGTCCTCTAAATTCGACATGAAGGATCTTGGTGCTTCAAATTTCATTTTGGGCATGGAAATTAAAAGATATCGAAAAAGGAGGAAACTCTAGTTAAATCAGAGAAAATATGTCGAGACAATATTGCAGAGGTTTAATATGAAGGAATGTAAACCGGTCAAGGTTCCTATTCCTGTTGGTGTAAATTTATCTGCAGATTAGTGTCCCAAGACACATGAAGAAGAGGAGGACATGTCTCATGTTCCATATGTGAGTTCAGTTGGCAGATTGATGTATGCAATGGTTTTTGCTAGACCGAACATTGCACATGGAAGGATTCTTGTTGTGTCATGCTTAATTGCATCATGGGTCTCATATTTGCGTCTTTGGCCTAATGTCAGCTCCATGTTTCTCTCAACTGAACCTTCGAAGCATTCCTTAAACACAATCCTAGCAACACTTTTTTCCTTTGTGATATGACACCTTGACCCATAGAGGAACTTTCCCCAAGTGTCCTTATCCTACACATGTCTCCTTGACATGAGCATCAATATGTTCCATGTAACAACCCCAGCCACCCAGGTCGGGTCATGCTACCTCGCAGAACCACTCTTTCTCAGTTCTAATACTAATTTTGTAGCATACCCAGCCATAGACCTGTTGGGCTATGCCCCACATAACTCTTGCAGAACAACGTACATATAAAACTTAACAGACAACATTAACAATACCATATGTATATATATAAACATAAAATAGACAACATATTCTGCTAATATACAGATTAATGTGGAATAATAGTAAGCCTACACATACAACATATACAAGAAATACTCTTCAATATAAAACATGTACAAATACACAACATGTAAATGAACATATACATGGTACTTATATTTTTATAGATGACCACCAACTTTGTGCAGACCTTCCATGAACCTCCCAAGCTTAGACCATGTTTCTCATCACTCTCAGTAATGGGTCAGCCTCGAGCTAGGACTAAAATCCACCTAGGTAAAAGGATTCCTAAGCTAGGCTGAGACAACATGAATTTTCACAGTCAATGGGAAGGATTTTGTCTCAAGAGCCAACCCACACTAACATCCTACATCATCTCATTCCCCACATGCCTATTCCACCCCAGGAAGTGTGCCCCTTCTCTTCTCAACAGTCCTTCAGCTTCCCCACTTCCCTTCCATGGCTTCGGCAATAGGTCAGACAAAAATTCTCATGGAACTATAGTTTCAGTTGAGATCCCTCAAGGAGAATCACTTCCCCAACAACCTCTCTCACTTGGAGAGAGTTTCTCACAGGCCTGAGAGCCTGCTTCCTCTTTCCCAACAAACTCTCTCACCTAGATTGACAACCTGCTTCTTCAATCCACGGGCCTAACAAGTCGCCTCTTCACTCCCGCTCCTTGTCAACCAGAAACAAGATCAGGTGAAGGCAGTAACCAAAAATGGGTAAGGACTCATAAGATGGAAGCAAGCCATGCTCAACCAAGGAACTGCATTGGAATCAACATCCAACCGTTAAGGCATGGTACGGGTTCAATAAAAGTACAGTGCATTTTTCTTTACAAGAAAAGTATGGGATATCTCAAATGTCTATAGGTTTCAAAGGTGAGTCGATGATCAGAGGTAAACAATCGAGGTAATGGATCCCTGGATGCATCAGTGAGTGTCTGGGAAGCCTTGCAAGAATGGAAGATAACACCCCAAAATGAACTGATTTCCCCACATATAATTGCATGTGCCAAGATTGAGACATGGCTCTCTTGGAGCTCATTCCTCTCCACTTGGAGTTTGTTCCTTTTCCCAAAGGAACTTAGGAAAACATGAGTTGTTTCTCAAACCTTAGTCTTTTAGGAAATATATTATAATATTTCCTTAGAGATAATCCCTCAAGCTTATCCCTTTTTCCTAGCCTCTTAGCCCGTTGCCTTTCCCTACCTAGTGGATATTAGTCCCACATTCTATTTTATCGTGGTTGATCTACATGCAACGATGTATTTCTATTAATGATCTGAGTATTTACATATACAGAAATATGATCATTGACCTTTAACATCTAGGATCTCCTGCCTAATCATCACATAAGCCTCCTAGCTTGTAATCACTTGGCTCACCAGCCTACAAAACATATTTACATTCCCAATTACAACTGGGGCTCGTTCTTGGGATATTAAATTCCATGCTCTTGGAACCAGTTTGCTTGCTCGCGACACTTGCTCCTCCTTTGTGACATAGAATTCTTTTATTCTTTTTCAAACTCGATAAAAATTTGAGAAAACAAAAAAATCAAATATTCCAAAAAGAGGGGATGGGATATACCTTCTCTTTTATTCGGTAGAAATATAGTGGCCTTTAGACAAAGCACATCCTTCCATTTTTTCACCAAGCATTGGGATCTAGTATGACCTTAGGAAGTTGTTCTTGCTACATAAAGTTGTGTCCTCCTCCATTTGGTTACGCTTCCAAACATATGGAGAGTTTGTGGTGCCTCCTGCATCACAGACTTATGTCAATATTACATTCCCTGAGTCTGATCATATTTTGTGATTTTCTCCAAGGGAAGTTTTATCCAACCTAAGTCGCCCATTCTAGAGTTTGTCTCTTGAATTTCATGAGTCGACCATCCCAAGAGTCCAGTCAAGTCTAGATTCAAAATCGACGAAGGTATGTGCCTGATGATCAATATCCTCCAAAATTTCCCCGATGGCATGTCAAAGACCTCAGAGTAGTGAGTCTTACACTCCTATTGTACTCCTACCGTAGTTTTTGAAGATCTTGAAGTTGTTGCCCGAGCTATGGTTTCCTCATCTCCAACCGCAGACATTAATACTTCTTGAAGATGCATATTATATTGTACTTAAATATCATCGATTTATTTTTAGATGTAGATACATTGTGTATTTCTCACGGATACACTTTATATAGATATTTCTATGACATGGATCTGCAGTGTACTTTATTGGAAGCCATGATTAGTTCATCCCGAGTATGGGTATGCCCTCCTCGGAGACATCATTATTGTTTTTCACATAGGGCACTCCAGACTCTGGTCGTGGGCTCACTCAACTCCGTGCCTTCCCACTGGTAAAGATATTGTAATATATTTCGACCATCAGTTTCTCTTTTGAACTCACACATTAGGGGGCATTTTTTATAGCCCAAAAATGCCCTACCTATGCATACATGGCATTGGCCTTTTCACTTACACAATTTTCGAAATTATTGTTGATACTTCTCTTAAAAATCCATTTTTTGGAGCATGTACATGCCTTGCTGCACTACTTCCTGCGTAAACATGCTAGTTGCATACTAGATATCCCATGTGTATACGTGAGTTGCATGCTAAACAGCCTGCATTTAACTCCAAAAGTTCCAAAAAATAAAAAGTTCCAAGGAATTCGACGACTTTAACGGGTTATTTGAGGTTTCCTAACCATTTTACCCATTGTAGCCCTTACCCAAACCAAATAAACATCTTATTGTCATATAAAAAGAGGTCTTTGGGTATCATTCCAACATCAAACATTAGAATAGGGAAACTATGCAAAAATCCCTTCCCCTCTAGCCCAAGTTTTGTAGCCCTTTCTAAGATTCGGCCTTAGCATTCCCCTTCATCCCTTTCTCCCTATGCAATCCCTTACCTTTTCCCAAGGAGATTAGTTTATTGTGAGAGGAATCCTGGGAATGATGCACTTGGAGCAGCAGTAAGAGGATCCTAGACCCGGTTCGTGAAGCGTCTGCTAATAAGAAGGTTGTAATATTTTAATCTTCAGTTTGAATAAAAAAGTTATTTTCATGTCCCAATACATTGTGTCTTGATATCTTTACTGATTAATGTATCTATGTTTATATCTGAATACTAACATTGATAATTAGATATTATATTTTTGTAGCATTGTATGCTTGAGTGTTCTTGTAGGTTAGATTTGGGAGGAAACCCGCATCCTAGGCAGATACAAAGGTGAAGGAAGTCTACATTGGACGTTAGGACCACAGGTACAGTTACTAATCTTCCTTCTTCTCTTTTGTCTTTATGTTCATATATTTTGGGGTAGTTTATAAATAGGGTTGTCTTTTAAGGGAAGTTAGTGATCTGCCTATATTCTGACCTAGTATAGTAATGGGGGGATTTTCCCTGCTAGCATCGGGTATTTGAGAAGTACTTCTACTCATGCATTATTTTGTGCAGGTTCAAACACTCTTCTATGGGGATATGTTGATTCAGATATGGCATATGATAAGGATAGCAGGAGAAGCACCAAAGGGTGTCTTTTTACTGTAGGTGGAACAACAATAAGTTGAATTTAGAAACTGCAAAAGGTTGTTTCACTCTCAACAACAGAGACAGAGTATGTTGTTTCTACATAGGCTAATAAATATATGATTTGGTTACAT
Source organism: Picea engelmannii (assembly GCA_009831015.1). Classification (NCBI taxonomy): domain Eukaryota; kingdom Viridiplantae; phylum Streptophyta; class Pinopsida; order Pinales; family Pinaceae; genus Picea; species Picea engelmannii. Next base: position 507,222 of record ML791544.1, read on the forward strand.
AGGTTTATGGAGGAAATTGGAAAGAAGCAGGATAATAGCATGTTGTATTGTGAAAATGAGAGTTCCATTCATCTTGCAAAGAAATCATCCTTCCATTTGAAGACCAGGCATATACAACTCAAGTACCATTCCATATGATTTGTCTTGGAAGATGGACATTTGAAGTTGGAAAAGATACACACTAGCTAGAATCATGCAGACATGTTAACAAAGGGAGTAACCAGAGAGAAACTAAGTTCCTGCTCAGTTTCATTTGGTCTTCAAGCATGAAGGTGAAGATGAGAAATTTTCCAGGTCCAAGGTGGATCATAGTCCAGCAAGTACAACAACGGTGGAGTTGTTGTGATCAGTCACCAAGTGGGAGATTGTTGGTTGTGGAGCCTGATTATCTTCTTAATGTAGAGGTCTTTGTTTTCAACCATGTTTATACCCCATGAAGATTGCACACTTCATAATACTATACATCTGTCCACATGGGAGGGTTGCAGGGGGGGTTTCCCCCCTGTGGGGTCCAAGGGTCAGCAAGGGTTTGGGGGTGAAGCCCCCAAAGGAAAAAATTCCTTGTAAATGTATATTGTAATTTTGTAGTCAATATGGACCATTCATTACAAGGTCATAGATCTGACGATAGAAATTATGTTAGGGTTTTTTTTCCTTATGAGGAAACCCTCTTTTATGAGGGAATTTTATTGTGGCTGGGTATTATTGCGAATATTATATTCTGAGAGAGGAAACTATGAGAGAAAGAAGAGGGAGTTACAACGGGTGTGTTGTATATTGTATCCCTTCATTTTGTTGGATAATAGAAAACAAGGACCTGAAAATTTCTCAAGTGGACGTAGCTCACACTAGGTGAACTGCGTATATTTGTGTCTCTATTGTATTGTGTATCTTATGTTTTTCATTTCCGCATTTGTTTTATTTTATTGCTTCGTGATCATGTTTTTCTTACACAATCCCTAGTATAATCATTGGTGCTACATTATGGATTTAGTCTCTGCAACTTTCAATTATTTGGCCCAGTTTTTACTATTAGGAATATGGGTCATTTCCTCCAATTCAATTTATTTATATAGTGAACACAAGAGAAATTTAGGAATTGTGGCCCAAAGCTCTTCCACTTGAACATGATTTTGTTGTGTGTATCACTAATAATGCATCCATTGAATGGATTCCACTTTAAATAAAACAATTTGCTAGTTGTTTTAATCACTACAACTTCTATATCAACATACTCATTATTGACCAACTATATATAAACAATGTTTCCCATAAGCTTACATGCCTCATCAAACCAAATTATAGAGTAATATGTAGCATTAACAAGAGATATATTACAATTTGCTAGTTGTTTTAATCACTACAACTTCTATATCAACATACTCATTATTGACCAACTATATATAAACAATGTTTCCCATAAACTTACATGTCTCATCAAACCGAATTATCGAGTAATATGTGGCATTAACAAGAGATATATTTTGTAGTATCGCTTACCCATAAATTGTTTGCTCAAAACCCTCTTTAGAATAGTCTTCATTATGGAGATTTCATTTCATAGGTCTAAGGAAAAATTTATGTATTGGGATCTTCTCTACCTTAACATCATATTCTTAAAATAATATAAAAATTGGGCATGGTTTCTTCATGAGATATTATTGGTGTAAATAGGAAAATAAGAAAAATAATAAAATCCAGGTGAGTTTTGGCAATTCACTCCCTAAATAACTCAAAGTAGACATGGAAATTTTAAATAGACTCTTTGCATCCATTCTATGGTCCATTGCAACTATAAGAACCCATTTACATTTGGTGATAAAGTTTATCGATGTGAGAAACATAGCCACTTTCTAAGATAACTTAGCATTACCAAATTACAACCATATTGGCACTTTGCATTCAATGAAGAGAGTGTTTTTGTGATGTCTATCAAACTCACTCCTTATCACTCTTCATTTAAGAGTTTTGCAGATAGTTTTGTATTTCAATTAAATCTTGTTTTTATTTCATATATGATCCCTTGTCAGACACACACTCAGTTTTGATTTTTTCATTAGAGTTTACCATTATTATATCATCACATTTAAAAATCATCTATCCTCTCAATCTATGTAATACATAGATTCAGAAATAAAAAATTATTTTGATTTGTCTATTTTTCTTGCAAGTATCTCAAGAATTTAATTACTTGGTTACACTCACATCACTTCCCAAAGTAAGAACAACGTTCGCTGTCAACCCGTAAACATCCTTCCAAACCTATCAATTAAAATGTTCCAAGAAAGATTTTTTTGAGGAGTGGATATTTCTCTAAAATGATTATCCTTCAATAACAAATGTTACATACTAACATCTCACTCTTATTCATATAATTCAATATATGATTATCCATGTCAAAGACCTTTTTGTTTCTAAATCTAAATATATTTATTTATTATTGTTACTCTTTATTTATGGTCATGTCTCATCATCAATCTATTAAGTCTTTATTTATTATTATTAATATTTCCATGTTCCACGAATGTATGAATGCAATGGTTTAACTGGGACTTGTAATGGGGAACGTTATTTATGGTCATGTCTCATCATCAATTTATTAATTCTTTATTTATTATTAATAATATTTCCATGTTCCACCAATGTATGAATGCAATGGTTTAACTCAGACTTGTAATGGGGAACGTGATATGGGATTACAATCAAACAGAGTACAACATAGGGGTACATGGGATTTTTAGTGTTTCATGTATGTCACATGTTTATGGTAAGATATTTTTTCATTATAGAGAGATTTTCACCTTCTATAATTAAGTATGAGACCTTCATATGTCAATGACGTTCATATGTCAATGACGAGAAGACCAGTTATTTCATGATTAACATAGATAAGATTAATGATTTCACAATAATATCCTAGGTTAAATATATTGAAGTAAATAGCACAAATTCTTTCTTCTCTTTCCTTATGTTTGCATTTCAATGAAAAATCCTTTCCATTTAAGGAAAAACTCATTTTTGTGTCTTAGGTTTCCATCCCCATCACTACAATTGTGAAAATACACTTGAATTAAGAAATAGTTGAAATTGAAGATACTTGGTTCAGACCTACTCCATGATACTTCAATCAAAACATCACAATGCTCCTTCCTCCTTTCCTCGTCCTACATGTCGATCCCCCAATTTACTTCACCATTCACTTTCCCCCATTAAGAGGATATGCTAGGCATTGTATGACTTTTCAAAAATCATGTATGATTCAACCTAGGGAGTTGAAAGAGTTTCTTAGTCTAAAGATCATGTAAGTTGAAAGGATTAGGAAATAGGAGAGTCTTGTGGTAGTTGGAAAGCTAATAATTACAATGGCATTTTGTTTAAATATAAGTGGGCAAGTAGGATAAATGGCTCTTGGATTTTCTAGGTGAGGGATCCAGTGATGAGAATATAAGGTATTATTGATAAGATTTTAATGTCATTTATTATTCATGGATAAGAGTGTTCTTACATCAAATGTATGCCTTCTAATGTCTCCTAGTAAGTTGTATCGAAGAATACTTTCATTGTTTACATTTTTTTTCTATCATTATATTACATACTTGGATTTGGAACTAAGACTAAATTATTACAGTGAACTTGAAGCACTTGTGTGTTCATCAATATTGCAATGATTTAGTTGTTACTGTTTAGGCATGTTTCGTTATTGTTGCAATTCCATGTCTGATTTCCTTCATTTACTTTGTTTCACTCCTCAATTTAGGATTTCCTATTCTGCATTTTTTTAATTCTTGCAATTTAATAAAAGCATAAAAATCACAAACTAGAGGGTCCACCAATAAACGTGAAAACTACACTTTTAGGGTTTTATCTAGATGAATCTGTTTGCATTGATGAGGGTCAAAATCCCATGCAATAGACCCTAATAAAAATGAGACATCATATGCATGCATAATGTCAACAATATATTATCACATGCATTAATTGTGCAATTCTTGTTGTTTTGTTGGAAAATTTTCATTTTCACTCGTCAATTGGGTTTATCTCAAGTGGTTGGGAGGAATTATTGTTGTCCTCCCCATTTAGGTTCAAAACTTGTAAGTGACATGTTGAGATCTTAATGATTAATATTGTAATTCTTATATCCTTGTTG
>ML791544.1:537943-569036 GCA_009831015.1 Picea engelmannii
GGTGGCAAAGCAAGCTGCAAAAAGGAACACAAAATGTGGGTAATGTATTTCCATCATGGAAGGATTTCATTTCTTCACTTAGGAAACAATTCTATCCTTTGGGTTATAAAGAAAAAGCAATAATTGAATGGCAATCTTTAAAATTAAGAAAAGGACAAACAGTGCAAGAATACACCGATGGATTTCGAAAAATGGCATTAATGTTAGACATCCCTTTACAAACACAAGAAACCCTTATGAAGTATATAGGAGGTTTGCCTGCGCATATTAGAAACACTGTTTTCATGTTTGGACCCACTAACCTTGATGAGGTTTCTGTTCAAGCTACATATATTGAAGCATGGAAAGTAGGTGTTTCAGGGGAATCCTTGTCTTCGAGGAAAGAGGACAAGAGGAAAAGGCATGGCAATGGAAAGAATGCAAATGCAGTGACAAAGAAGGAAGGAAAGCCCTCTTGCAAGCATTGCAAGAAAGAGGGACATGATGAGGAAAGATGTTGGCAGTTGCATCCCGAGAAGAGGCCAAAGTGGTTCAAAGAAAAGAAGGGAACATAAACCGTGGCAACGACATCAAAGCCCACAGACTTGGGATCGGATTCAGGTGATGAGTCAAATATTTCATTGGTTGGTATGACAGGTAAAAATGGTGAAGATATTGATTGTAGAAGCAACTTGTTTCATATAAGGGTAATCATGCGACACACTAAGATAGACACATTAATCGACAGTGGATCTCAATCTAATCTAATCTCAGAATAATTGGTTAAGAAATTGGGATTAAAAACACAAACTCATCATAAGCCTTACACACTTAAATGGATAAGCAATCATCATCAAATGCACATAACAAAACAGTGCACAATCAAATTTGCAATTTCATCTAAGTATGTGGACGAAGTAACTTGTGATGTAGTGTCGTTAAGGGAATGTGGAATGATTTTAGGTAGTCCATACTTATATGATTGTAAGGCAATCTTCTACAGGACAAAGAATCAATATCAATTCACTAAAGCAGGTCATGATTAAGTGGTTCATGCTCATCATGTTAAAGAAAATAAAACACTTCAAACAATGGAACAATTAACGAATGTAGTGCAATCATGCAACAAACCAATAATTGTTTCAAATGAAGTAATTGATCTTAAGCAAGAACAAGACATGGTTGTTGAATGGAAAATCAATCATAAATTGCTTCAAGATAAGCTCATGTCGTGCAGTTACTTCAATTATATTAGCTCATTTGTAGTCGTCTTTTTGATACTATCATTAGCAATGTTTTCTACATGGATGATAGTGGCTTCAGTAAGATGTAACAGGGTTCAAATGGCTAACAATATACTGTCAGTTGTCATGATTGTGTTACAGTTGGTCTTGATGAGATAGGTGCACAGGACAGAGTTCAGAGACAGAGAGCAAGCCGGGTGGCCTATCCCGAGCTTGTTGACTGCTCAGTAACCTTTTGGGAACCAAAAGGTCTTATTGTCGGGAGGTGTGATCCGAAATCGGATCTAGAAGCCTGATAGGGCTTAAAAATGCTCAAAAATGAAAGTGCTCAGAATCCGACGAAACTAGTGCCATTGCGTCCATCTCGTCTTCTTGATTCTGGTGGTATATTTACTTTGTCAAACAGACTCGGTATGCGAAATTTATCGCGTTCTGATCAGAAGCCCAAACATGGAAAAAGTCAAAGGTCAACTGGTCAAAATGTCAACGCTGATGACATCAACATGCTGACTATGCAGGAGATGATGTGGCACTCTCTGGCTGATGGTGATTGGGCAGGTTTGCTAACAAGGAAGACATGTGGCAGGCAACTGGACCAGTCAATAACTGACAAGTGGAATTAATCCGACAAATGGGGAGATGCCACGTGGCCCAGTCATGGGCAGCCACGTGGCACCCAGTCATCAGTTGAAGTGGCATGTTAAAAAATTTGTTTTGGGGTCCATGGGATTTGAACCCATGACCACCACCAAACCCAACACCTTAAGAAATGGTCTTTGCCAATACACCAAATTATTTCTATGTTGTAAAACCCACATTATAACATATATTGCAAAGTATTGTATGGAGAGGGGCCAGCCCTTAGCCCTTTGGGCTAGCGCTTGGCCATATGAACCCATATGACCCTGTCAAGGGGGCACGCACTGGGCAAGAGGGGGATTATGCCCAAATCTAACTATAAAGTGGGTTTTATAACTAATTTTTGAGTTTTAATGGTAATTAAGCCTATTTTTAATGGTTTTTGGGAGTTATTGGGTAGTTTTGGAGCCTAATTTTTGGGAGGAAGTTGGGGATGAGCAACCAACTTTCCCAGCTATATAAGAAAGGCCTGTTTGAGGCTAGGGGACAACATAGAGGGCATTCAGAGAAGAATTATGCTGAGGAGAAGCCAAGCCAAAGCCATTTTGAGGCAGAGAAGCTTTTGAGGAGGAGACGTTGTCGGACCATTTTTGGGAGCTCCGGACGTCCGTTTTGCGTTCCATTTTATTTGCATGGTTCTAGAGATCTGGAATAACATGACCAAATCAGTCTTGTATCCATTTGGCATTGCAATGATGTACTTTTGAGCTTTTGAATAGAAATAAAGAAGCCTTCCCCATAGAGAAAAAGGCCCGGAGATGTAGGCAAAGTTGTGCCGAACTCCGTTATCAATCTGCATGTTATGGTTTATTGTTTATTCTTTCATTTCAGATATACAAATGTATATATGGCTGCCATAATTCCTCTTCTTTCCTCATTCTTTCACTAAGTTTCTCAAATGGTTAATTAATGCATGCAAAATTAAAACTCAACCATAAGTCATTAAAAGATCCTACGGATCAAGCACCATCAAGATCATGAGATCGATGGTCCCATTTCATTGTGAGGATTGAAGGTGCATGAGCGCTAATGAGTTGAGAGCGGGCCGCAATTGAAACCATGGTTTTGGAGAAAGGACACTTGGAGGCTCAAGGTAAATTGCGGGGCGAAAAGAAGTTTGGTCTAAAACACCTTTGGAGGCACCCACAATCGCATGGTCACATGAGCTCATCACCCAAGGTCATATGGAGGGAGGAGCTAGCACGTCGCTAAGCTCCACTTCGGAAATCTGGAGATCAGGAGTTGGGAGAGTCGGGGTGACTCACAACAGATGACCTGAAACACGAAGTCCCGAAGTAATTGGCCCCAAGTCATCGCCTAAGGTCATGAGAAGGAGGAGTCTTAGGAGCTAAAGGAGCCAAAACTGATTGACTGTAAATGCCAGAGAAAACAAAGAATCCCGACTGACGGAGAAGCAAAAGATTCTCAGGATAACTGCCAGAGAAGCCAAATAACCTTGAATAATGGCCAGAGAAGATGAAGATTTTGTATGATGATCGAGCAGATGACTCGACATATGAATGACATGCAAAATAGAGAAGGGACAGAGTGTCTTTTGGATAGTGAGGCATGTTAGTAGGATGAGATGTAGTGGAGAATCGAAAATGGAGATCGATGGCATAGTGAAGATTATGCAGAGTCAACACAGAGGATAAAGGTAAGAAGATAAGTTGAACAGTGGCAATGGCTGAGCGCATGAAGAAAAAAAGAAGAGCATAGAATCTGAACTATGTAGAAGAAGAACAGAGTATAAAAGCTAAAGAAGGCAGAGGAGTCAAGGAGATGCAATAGACCATATCAGAGACACAACAAGTAAGTAAAGTTTTGTAAGATTCAATCAGGGTGGTAGGGTGGTTCTAGGGAGGATTGCACTCCTCTAAATTCTAGTTAGTGATAGAAGATATTATGGGAGTTGGTGCTTCCCTCTAGTGGGTGCTAGAGAAACCTGAGAGTTGGTGCTCTCTACAATTTGTAGCTTGCTATCAGAGGTTGTAGCCTCATATTTGAGTTTTAGCTAAAAGACTGTGATGTACATGAAATTTGGAGCCTCATATTTGAGTTTAAGCTAAAAGACTGTATTGTTTATCTATGCATGTTAAGTGATTACTAACACATTAAATAATAATTAAGAAAGATTCAGAAAAGAACAAAAGGTTTCAATCTTATATTATAACTCATTCACCCCCCCTCTCAATTATATTTCCAACAATTGGTATCAGAGAAGGTTCCTTTTATTTATAGGTAGATCAGTAAGCTTAAACATGACAATTCATGAAGGAACTTCAACCAATAAGGTCCCCCTGTTCAATGGAACAAACTTTTCCTTCTGGAAAGTTCGAATGAGAACCTACATAATGGATTTAGGTGCAGATGTTTGGGATGTGGTAGACACTGGTTATGTTAAGCCAGTTGTACTAGCTAATAAGGATGACAAGCTAGAATTCAGCTTCAACGCTAAAGTTATGAATGCTATTTTGAGTGGGCTTACAGAAGCAGAATTTGTCAAAGTCATGCACTGTGATTCAACAAAAGTTATGTGGGACAAGATGATAAGTAGTTATGAAGGTGATGAAAATGTGAAAGACACAAAACTTCAGACTCACAGACTGAAGTTTGAGCAGTTAAAGATGGATGAAGATGAAACTATCAGTAATTACTTCTTACGTATAGAAGAACTTGTCAACACTATGAAAGGCCTAGGTGAAACGATAGCTGGTTCATTTCTAATCCAGAAAATATTACGATCTCTTCCTGATAGATTTAAGTCAAAGGTCTATGCTATAGAGGTAATAGTAGATCTCAAAACGTTGACACTAGATCAAATTCTTGGAACCCTAACTTCTTATGAAATGAGAATCACCAAAGGTAAATCCACTACAAGAGAGGCATCCTTTAAAGTAGAGAAAAACACAAACTCCAATATAGATGAGATTGAAGAAAATTTTGTGAGAAGACTGAAGAAAGGATCAGGCAAATACAAAGGTAAAATGCCCTTCAAATGTTTCAACTGTGGTACGATAGGCCATTTTGCATCTAAGTGTCCTCACAAAAGAAAGGATCGGACATATGATGATGAAGAGAATAACAAACACAAAAAGGTCTATAAAGAGAATAATTTTAAGAAGAAAAGCCTTTGTGTAAACAATGATGATGATCCCTCAGATGATGAAAGAAGTGATTGTTCTATTGAAGATAAAATAAATGATATAATGCTAATAGATTTAGAAGACCTAAACACTAAAGATACAGGAATTGAGTTCGTTGATTGTGAGGTAGAAGTAGATCTTAAAGGATAACTTGTCAGTGCCATGGAAGAGATTGTTAGACTCAGAGAAAAGAAAAGAAAACAAAAACAGTTACTACTCAGATACGAGAAAACATGCAAGGAACCATCTGAAGAAATTAATATGTTGAAGGTTAAGTTAGAAGAAGCTAAGAATATTGAAGACATGCTCAAATAGCAATTGAAGGAAGCCGAAACAAAAGGTGAAAAATTGGAAGCTGAAGTAGTGACTGTCAAAAAAGATCTAGAGAAATTCTAGGCCTTATATCATTAGAATCTGACAAGTATTAAAGCCTCATAATGATTATCCTCCATTCTAAATCAGCAAAGGAATTCAAAGTTGAAAACTGGTTTGGGTTATGAAGAGGGATCAAGTAGTGTTCATCCAAGCAACAAAGAATCCATCACGTTTGTCAAATCTACAACTAATGACAACAAAAAACCTGCAGAAACAAAGGAAGAGAATCAGCCGCTACCAGAACTACTAGAACTAAATCTCAAGAACAAAGAAATAATACACTCTCTGCTCAAGAAAATCATCAGCATGGAAGAAATTGACCTGCTCAAAGAATACAACCATTTTCCAGGTACAAAGATTTTTTCTATGGATATTGTTTCTACTGCTCTAACTTTGGCCACAAAGTTGTAAACTGTTCTCTAAGATTTAGACATGAGCAATCAAGACAACCAAGTAATAAATACCTGTCTCAATAAATAATGAGACAACTAAGTTACAAACAACCACATACTTCAAATCATGTGATGGATGGGAAAACGACGTAGACTAAGCATAACAATCGTTATGATCCTTTATTCAATGAACCTAAATGTTACATCTGCCATAATTATGGACATAAAGATGCAAACTGTCTCTTAAAGAACTATAAGCTAGATTCAAATCACAAAGCTGAAAACGTCAAGGTTTGGAAGAAGAATGAAAATAGCAAGTGTGGATTGTTGTTGTCAACTCAAAGACAAAAAGACTCCTGATATATTGATAGCAGATGCTCCAGTCATATGACAGGTGAAAAAAGTAAGTTCCTATCACTCAAGGAAAATAAATCAGGGAGTGTGACCTTTGGAAATGATGCTCCAGGAAAGATCATAGGTAAAGGTCTAGTAATATTAAGTAATGGAAGAAGCAAAGATCAAGATGTATTATTTGTTGATGGTTTAAAGCATAATATTCTTAGTGTTAGTCAGATATGTGATAGAGGATGTGAAGTCACTTTCACTGCCAAGAATTGTAAAATAAAGACAGTAAACACAGGAGAGATTCTTGCAAAAGGGGTTAGAACCAAAAATGATGTATATGTTCTGAAGGAAAAAAAGGAGAAATGTCATTTAAGCAAAATTGATGAAAGTTGGTTATGGCACAAAAGGCTTGGACATCTGAATTTTGATCATATTGTCAAACTGAATAATGAAGGTGTTGTGAAAGAACTTCAAAAAATATCTAAGCCTAATAACTTAATATGTGAGTCCTACCAAATGGGGAAGTTGACTCGTGCTCAATTCAAATCTAAGAGTTTAACATATTCAGAGAAACTGTTTCAACTTGTTCATATGGATCTGTGTGGAACATCGCAAAAATAAGGAACTGGAGGAGAACGTTACTCTATGCTGGTCATTGATGACTTCTCCAGACATATGTGGGTTGCCTTTCTAAGAGAAAAATCTGATGTGTTTGAGAAGTTCAAAACGTTTAAGGCATTAGATGAGAATAAGACAAGAATAAAGTTAAAGGAAATTCGCTCAGACAGAGGAGGAGAATTTATGTCAAAAGATTTCAAATAATTTTGTGATAGACATGGAATTAAAAGAGAATATACTATTCCAGGTACCCCTCAACAAAATGGAGTTGTAGAATGCCAAAACGGATCTGTTCAACAGATGGCAAGGGCTATGATGAATGAAAGGGACATTTCACAAACCTTCTAGGTGGAGGTTGTTCACACAGCTGTTCATATTATGAACAAAGCACATCTAAGGCCGAACAATGATAAAACTCCACATGAGTTGTGGTTTGGTTGACCTGCATCCATCAAGCACTTTAAAGTATTTGGAAGTAAATGCTACATCAAAAATAATGATGATCATCTAGGAAAATTTGATAGTAGAGCTGATGAAGGTATATTCTTAGGATATGCAATGAACAGTAAATGATACAGATGCTTTAACAAAAGTATACATAAATTAGTAGACTATATTGATGTTCGAATTGATGAAGAAGCTCCTGTAAAAGATCAACATAAAATAAGCATTAAGTCCAATGAAAAAGATGATAAGAATAATGAAAATGAATAATAGCAAATCCCAAATTCAAAAGAGGATGATGAATTAGGTGGAGAAGAGACACCTATAAAAGAAGAATCAAGACAACAATCAACATCAAATCCTTCCTCCAGAATTACTCAAAAGAATCATCCTGAAAGTCAAATAATTGGTGACAAAGACAAAGGTGTACAAACCAAGAGGAGGATAGTCAAAGACACTGAGCAATCACATATAGCCTTCATATCCATGGTGGAACCCAAGAACTTCAATGAAGCCAGTGAAGATGTAAATTGGTTAAAATCAATGAATGAGGAACTGGATCAGATTCAAAAGAATGACACTTGGGAACTCGTTCCTAGGCCAGCAAATAAAAATGTAATAGGATCCAAATGGGTCTACAAAAATAAGATGAATGAGAAAGGAAATATTGTAAGAAATAAGGCTAGATTGGTCTACAAAGGATATGCTCAAATAGAAGGACTGGACTTTGATGAAGTATTTGCACCTATAGCAAGATTACAAGCTATTAGAACGTTTCTTGCCTATGCTTGTCATAAATAGTTTGAAGTCTATAAAATGGATGTCAAGTTAGATTTTCTAAATGGAGATATAAAAGAAGAAGTCTATATGGAACAACGAGAGGGTTTCCAATTGTCAGATAACCTTGACTTTTTCTGCAAGATGAATAAAGCCCTATATGGGTTGAAACAAGCTCCTCGTGCCTGGTATTACAGACTGGATAAGTATCTTCAAGACAAAGGGTTCAAGAGACAAACAATTGACAACAATCTATATATAAAAACAAAGGGTAATTATTTTCTCATTGTGTTGGTCTATGTAGTTGACATCATCATCGGAAGCAATAATGCTTCGTCGGTACAATGGTTTTCATCTGCCGTGCAGTCTAAATTTTAAATGTCTATGATAGGGGAACTGACATTTTTTCTTGGTCTACAAATTACTTAGACGTTTGAAGGATTATTTCTTTCTCAAGAGAAATATCTAAGAGAAATGTTGAAAAGGTTTCAAATGGAAGATTCTACACCTATGAGCAAACCTATGGTCACTGGATACAAGTTAAGAAAGGATGATGACTCACCTGATGTTGATCAAAGTTCTTATAGGTCTATGATAGGCAACCTATTGTACATCACAACATTCCGTCCAGACATAATGCATGATGTTGGAATGGTAGGATGGTATCAGGCCGCACCTAAACATAGTCATTTGTTAGCTGTCAAAAGAATATTCAGATACTTGAAAGGAACAATGAACTATGGCCTATTGTATCCTAGGAATCATAATTTTCAACTATCAGTCTATTAAGATACATATTGGGCAAACTGTGTGGATTAAAGGAAAAGAACGAGTGGAGGTGCATTCTTCTTAGGAGATTCTCTAGTAGCATGGTTGAGAAAGAAGCAAGGTTCCATTTCCTTATCGAATATAGAAGATGAATACATTGCAGCTGCCACTTGTTGTACCCAAGTATTATGGATGATTCAGACACTTGCAAAGTTGGAGGTAAAGTATAATGAACCAATCCCAATCCACTGTGATAATATTAGTGCAATTAGTGTGTCAAAGAATCTTGTATTTCACTCCAAGACAAAGCATATACCCATCAAGTATCACTTCTTGAGGGAATAGGTAACCAACACTGTTGTTTCTTTGCATTATATTCCATCCAAAGATCAGATTGTTGATATCTTCACTAAACCGCTTACCAAAAGTTGGGCGTGACCCTGTTACCAAGTTAAAAAGTCCATCCTGTCAGGGGAAGTATGTGTTGGTTGAATATATGATACCTCCAAAAAATAATGCAATCGCTCATGGGGAGCATGTTTTCTTTGACATTGATGTCAAATGGGGAGAAAATGAGTGGTCTGGATGCTACAGTTGGAGATCTAAGAAGCCTGTCAAGGTTCCCATCAATGCCAAAGGGGGATATTGTTGGCATGTTTACAAGAAGAGTGTGCTTTTCATTGATGGAAAGAATAGAAGGCGAAGCATAAGGAAGTGTAAGATCAGGAGGAGAAGTGGATAATATGCAGAAAAACAATATGCAGAAATCAAAGATCAGAAGAGATAACACTTTGCGCTTTCCAGAAGTGCAACCGAGATCCAAGAGACATAATCCTAGGAGTAGAAAAGATCGAGACCTTTGAAAACTTGGAAAACCTTCTATGTCAGAGAGATCAGAAAGATCAGGAGGAAGGACAATAGTGGTCGTTGGATCACCAATCCCGAATACCCAATGACCGTTAGTTCAGTGCCCAGTGACCAAAGGAAACGCATAGGAGAAGTACATATCTGATTCGTTGGATCTGAGCGCCGAGGATCAATAATCGTTGGATACAAAAATAAATGGAAGAAGGTTAATCCTTTGGATGAGCATAGGAGAGAGGACTTGTCAAAGTCCAGAAGTCCCAAAGTAAGTAGGGACCATCCATCGTCAAGACTGAAAGGTGGCACACGATCCTCAACTCCAGAGAAAATCACTTCGAGGATTTTTTAGTTTGAGACTTGAAAAACCCGAAGTCCGAAGAGTCGGAGAGCCAGAGAAAATGACAGTCGTCAGATCATTTTGAAGTGGAAATACATGATAAGCTAGAAAAAAAGCATCGCAGAAAGATTGAGCCATCGATCTAAGAACATGATCGACAAACAACATTTAGTTATGGTCTATGAATTGGCGACTTGAAAATTTGAAATACCCGAAGTCCCAAAGGTCGAAGTCATGAAGTGAATGAGGATCCACATCAGCAAGACTACGTCAGCAAGGACACGTGGTGCAATCAAACAATGACAAGTGTCAAGTTGATTCAGCATTTCAGGTACGTGCAAGTCACAAATCTGAGTGACACGTGGAAACTACTAGGCTCATGACACGCCATCAAGTGACGTCATTTTGGGAGTTTTACTTTGGGAGCTTTACCAATAGCACTTTCCCAAATTTTCGAAGTCCCAAAGTGTTTTGGGGTCATTCATCGTCGAGGAGGACAGGTGGCGCGAGATCCACAACTTCAAAAGTTTGTGGATGGGGAGAACGTGAAAATCGTCGAAGACAAATCTCTACCATTGATTGTCAAGGGGAGTACGTGTCAGTTGATATGAGATTTTGGACAAATCTCACTTAAGGATTTCCAGTTGAGACTTGAGAATTACGAAGTCCGGAGACGTGAAATGATCGTGACCATTGATCCGAAAGGGACATACATTAGTGGATTGTCAACTCCGGGGAAAAGAAAAGGAAGGTTTAAAGGTTTGAAATTTGAGATTTCTGAACCCCAAATACCCAAAACGATCGTGAACGTTGATCCAAAAGAGACACATGTCAGTTGATTGTCAGCTCCGGGTGAAAATAAAAGTAAGGTTGGAAAGTTGATATTTACGAACCCCGAATACTCGAAGAGATTATGACCATTGATTTGAGAAGACCATGCATCTTTAGATCGTGGACTCCAGGATAAAATGAGATTTTGAGAATTGAAAGTACCAAAGGTCGGACTAGCGGAGGAGATCTTGATCGTAGATTAAGGAGGAGAGGTGTTTGTAGATCATCCACTCCAGAAGCCTTTCATATAGAGGAAAGAAGGGATTGAGACTTGAAACTCCTGCAGTCCAGATCACAAAGTACATCACAGTCATTGATTCAGGAAGGAAATATCTGAACCCTCATCTCAGGAGCACCATCAATATTGTGAGATCGATGGTCCTATTGCATTGTGGGGATTGAAGGTGCGTGAACATTAATGAGTTGAGGGCAGGTCGCAATCGAAACCATGGTTTTGGAGAAAGGACACCTGGAGGCTCGAGGTAAATTGTGGGGCGAAAATCATTTTGGTCTAAAGCACCTTTGGACGCACCTGCAATCGCATGGTCACATGAGCTCATCGCCCAAGGTCATATCGAGGGAGGAGCCAGCACATCGCTAAGCTCCACTTTGGATTTTGGTAGATCGGGAGTTGGGAGAGTCAGGGTGACTCAAGACAAATGACCCAAAAGGTGAAGTCCTGAAGTGATTGGCCCCAGGTCACCACCGAAGGTCACGAGAAGGAAGAGGCTTAGGAGACAAAGGAGCCAAAACCGACTGACTGTAAATGCTAGAGAAGAAGAAGAATTTTGACTGATAGAGAAGAAAAATATTCTCACGATAACTTTCAGAGAAGCCAAAGAACCTTGAATAACAACCAAAGAATATGAAGATTTCATATGATAATCAGGCAGATGACTCGACGTATGAATGACATGCAGAATAGAGAAGAGACAAAGTTTCATTTGGATAGTGAGGCATGTAGGTAAGATGAGATGTAGTGGAGAATTGAAAGTGGATATTGGTGGTGCAGTGAAGAGTATGCAGAGGCAGCGCAAAGAATAAAAGGAAGAAGAGAAGATAAACAATGACAGTGGTTGAGCGCAGGAAGAAAAAGAGAAGAGCATAGAAGATGAACTAAAAAGGCATCTTAGTAGTCATGAAGGAAAAGAGGATCAGGAACCTTTATCAGCTTGAAGGAAGAACTAAAATAAATCAATCAGTGGTAGCATCTGAAGGTGCAAGTGACTCTGTTTGTTTATGGCATCAATGTTTGGGTCATATGAGTGAGAAAGAGCTTAAGGTACTAGTTGATCGTAAGTCACTTCCAATTAGTTTAAAGTTTATGAATTTGAATTTCTGCAAGTATTGTATCTTTGGAAAACAATGTTCAGATGTTTTGGTACCATCCCCTTCAGTTTCTTTTGGAGGATCGTCATATTTTGTGACATTTATAGATGATTACTCCAGAAAGGTTTGGGTCTATTTACTTAAAAGAAAATATGATGTATTTAATAATTTTGAGAAATTCAAAGCTTTGGTTGAAAACAATACTCACAGGTCAATCAAGTGTTTAAGAATAGATAATGGAGGTGAGTTCACATCTGTGGAATTTGAGAACTATTGCAAAAAATATGGGATCGAAAGACATAAGACCATAGTTTATACTCCTCAGAAAAATGGTGTTGTTGAACGCATGAAAATGACTCTTCTAGACAGAGCAAGGAGCATGCTCAGTAATTCCAAGTTGCAACAGGAATTGTGGGAAGAAGACATTCTTACAGAGAGCTATCTGATAAATCAGTCACCTTCAACTGCAATAAACTATAATATTCTTGAAGAGGTATGGACAGGTCATTCATGTGATTTTTCAAATCTGAGAATATTTGGTTGTGATGCTTATGCTCTTATTTATAAATATTAGTGTTTTAAGTTAGATCCTAGATCAAAGAGATATGTCTTTGTTGGTTATGGTGATGGAGTTAAGGGGTATAGATTGTGGGATCTTACTGCCCACAAACTCATCATAAGCAGAGATGTAGTATTTTATGAATCCCCACTCTTAAAATCGGAACTGGTAGATGTTGAAGTGAGACAAGAACAGGTATTGCAAGTTCAACAAATTCAGTTAGAAACTCAGCCATCTTCAGAAATGGAGGAGCATAAAGAAGTTTCTATTGATGGAGAGCCTAGTTGTTATCAGGAAGCAGTTAAGGTATCTGAAAGTGCTCAACGGTCATTCATGGGAATCACCGGGTACTACCACAGATTTATAGAAGGATTCTCTAAGATTACATACCCTATCACATCACTACAGAAAAAGGGAACCAAGTTTAATTGGTCGCAAAAATGTCAGGACAATTTTAATAAGTTAAAGGAGTTGTTAACAACCGTACCCATTTTAAGGGTAGCAGACCCGAATAAAGACTTCAGGGTCTGCGTGGATGCGAGCAAAGAAGGTTTGGGAGGTTTCCTAACTCAACAAGGGCATCTTATTTGTTACGAGTCTCGCAAACTAAAAGAGCACAAATGAAACTACGTCACTCATGACTTGGAATTAATAGTTGTCATCCATGCATTAAAAATGTGGTGACACTATATAATGTGCAGAAATTTTTTGTTTCTAACTAATAACAGTGGTGTGAAATTCTTGTTTAGCTAACCAGATCTTAATGCAAGGCAAGCAAGATGGCTGGCCTTCTTGAGAAAATTTGATTTCGAGGTAAGACACATCAAGGGTAGGGAAAATAAAGTGGCAGATGCCTAAATTAGAAGAACTCATGGGTTGTTTGAGATAAACATTAGCAGGGTAAAAAGCGACATTGAGCAAAGGATAAAGACTACGAGTAATAATGATGAGAAATGCATTAAAACAGTGGTAGATTTACAAAATAATGCAGAAAATTTAGACAGAACAGATATGAGTTTGGACAGAAATAGTCTACTAAGATTCAAAAATAGGTTGTACATACCAGATTTTGCTGAATTAAAGTTAACAGTTTTGGACGAAGTACACAAGAAGCCATATTCTGGTCATTCAGGATACCAGAAAATGGTAACAACATTAAGGAAGTTATTTTTTTGGCCTAATATGAAAGGCGAGACAACATAATACTTCTCTAAGTGCCTAGATTGTCAATAGGTGAAGGATGAACACCAACACCCAGCCGACCTGTTGCAGCCTCTACCTGTACTAGGATGGAAATGGGAGACTATATCACTGGATTTTATCACAGGTTTACCTAGAACTCAAAAACAAAATGATTCAATTATGGTAGTAATTGATAAGCTTAGCAAGTCTACACATTTTATTCATGTAAAATCTACTTATAAATATATTAACATCGCTGAAATATTCATGAAGGAAATTTTTAGACTGCATGGTATTCCTAAAATGGTGATTTTGTATAGAGACGTGAAATTTACATCTACGTTTTGGAAAGAACTGTTTGCAAGGTTGAATAATAACTTGAATTTCATCACAAGATACCATCCAAAAACGGATGGGCAAGGAACCAAATCGTGGAAGATATGCTACGAATGTACGTAAGGATGAAATCAAGTAAGTGGGAAGTTTACCTGCACATGGTAGAATTTGCATACAATAATGGTTACCAGACATCAGCTAAGATGAGCCACTTAGAAGTATTGTACAACAGAAAGTGTACAACTCTAATTAGCTGGGATAACCCAGTTGACAAACTCGTGGTGGGACCAGAAATGCTCCAGGAAATGGAGAATATGATAAGAAAAGTACAAAGAAATTTAAAAGAGCCATAGGACAGACAGAAAAGTTAAGTGGACCTAAAAAGAAGACACCAGGAATTTCAAGTTGGAGACCATGTGTATTTAAAAGTCAAAGAAAGAATAAGTTCATTAAAGATAGGAATTTTTTCCATGTTGGCACCCAAGTTTTGTGGCCCTTTCGAGATCTTAGCTCGAATTGGACCCGTGGCATATCAACTTTCACTTCCCGCAAATCTGAAAATTCATATTGTATTTCATGTTTCTTTGTTAAAAAAATATGTTAATGATCCTACTCATGTGATCGATTGGAAGATGATGCAGGTGGAACCAGAAAGCGAGTTCCAAGCGAAACCTCTGCGCATTATGGACAAGAGAGAAACATTACTACAAAACAAAGTCGTTGCCCAGGTAAAAGTGCAATGGAAGCACTTTAGTCTTGAGGAGGCCACTTGGGAATTGGAGGAAGATTTGTAGAAATATTATCCAACCCTGTTTCGAAAAGGGAACGGACACTGAGGACAGTGTTGAAAGGATGTAATATCCCAAAAAAAAAAAATATTATTAAACTCTGTATGCACTTAGAAATTTATTTTCTTTTTTGGCAAATTCGAATATGGAAAATTATTGCCATTTATGGAAATTCCAAATTTGGAATTTGGTTAATTGGAATTAATTATTGTGACTGTTGGGAAAATATTTGATTTTCCCAACCAACTCTTTGACTATGACTCTTGTAAGAGAAAAATATTTTTTATATTAATGGTCGAGGGACAAATGGAACAGCCAGGTTGAAATCCACTGACCATGACTCCGTGAGTGGGGAATAGGATTGAACTACCTCAGGGATGAAATTTACAAGTGGCAAATGAGGAATTTGGCCATTGGCAGCCCCTAAAAATCAGGGATTTGTAAAGATGCGAAAATTCCCGAAGGGGGAAAGACCTAGGCACAAGATGCTTATGCATATAGAGAATATGGGAGGAGAAAGAATGTTGTCTAGTATGTTGGAGAAAGGATATCACTTTATGTTATGAGAAATATATTCTGAGTGTAAGGAAAGGAGGATTTCTTATCTGAAATAGGACTATAGCAAAAGAGGAGCTTCGGGGTTTTCCCTCATGGATTCATGGTCAGGCTAGGGTGTGAACGGAGCAAGTAAATTTGTTGTTATATTCTATGGGTGGGTGGAACTTGGTTGTTCCATTTGTTTTCCCAGCACCTTATTCAGATATGTACATCTACTTATTCCTTGTTGAATTGTTTTATTGGTTAATGGTCGGTAGAAGGAAATGAACCGTAGAATGAGTATTTTCAGTTTGATTTTATTTATGTAATAAAGCTAATAAATCTATTGTGTGTGCTAGTTGTTGTAGGTACATAGGATATACCTTTAAGTTAAATAAAGTAAAATTATTACTGTGTTATTTATATCTTCTACTAGGCATGTGAATATATATATATACATACGGGTATTCATTTTGAGGAACATTAGCATGTGAAAATACTAAATGTAACTTTTGGAAGCGATTTCAAGATACTTTTGGAAGCGATTTCAAGATATATATATATATATATATATATATTCTTGTAGATTTAAATACGCAGAGCTATATTAATATCTAAGAAAATGTTAGATTTTACAAGTACCAAAGAGAAATTCAGAATTTATACAAGAATAGAAAGATATATATATATATATATATATATATATATATATATATATATATATATATATATATATATATATATATATATATATATGTTGTTGCTCGTACAGAATTCTAGCATCAAATAAACATGTAATACCCATACACAGGAAATTTATATACACTTGGGCCACATAAATTTCAAGTAAATGTCCATTTATAAGACTGTGCCAGAAGTATAAAGAATTTTTACAGTTCATCTTTACCACAGTAAACTATAAATAGAGTCCCAACTGTTATATAAGACTTATTACAGAAACTACCCAATATATAACATAATTTCAATTAGGTCATAGATAATCCTTGTGTTTTATTTACAATAAGATTGATAAACGATTTTTATAGCCAGAGCCGTTGGATCCAAGTCTTTACAATAGAGTACCCTAGGTAAGTATCCAGTACCACTTGAAAACCAAGTCTGAATCCTTCCAACTAATACTAGAATCAGAACTCGAATACCTTTTTTGAGTAAGGCGTTGTCGAGGATCTGGTGACTGCCAACGTTTTAAAGTATTGCAAGGAAATCGAGAATTATAATTAGCGTTAAGATAGAAGTCACCAAAATCCCCTAGGGGGCAGCTCTATTGGCAAGTGCCGTGAAAATGAAGTTCCATGAGGTTTCGAGTTCAAATCCCCCCGACTTACCTTGTGTGCCGCGTAAGGGGCATCGTGGGCACACCTGGAGGTTATAGTGGTAGTGGTTGGATAACACGTCCACGTGTAACGCGAGCACGTGCCCAACTAGTTTTTGATTCCTCCAGACACAAAAAAAAAAAAAAAAGATAGAAGTCACCAAAATTTAAATAGTGAAGATAGAGTAATGACCATGATGAATCTATGAAATGAAAATATGACAGATTTAATATATGAACTTTACTTAGCTTGTGTTTTGGGCACATACGCTTGTTCTTCCTTGGGCATCGATGAGGAAAAACGTCCATAGGCCTGAAGTGGAGGAGTGGACCAAGGTTTCCTGATGGGTACCCTCGCAAGCAAACAGGGGTCCCATCATTAGATTATGGTAATCAAGTTCTTAACTAAACTTTTCAGAAAGTAAATAAACAAGAATAACTCTTTAAGAACTTAACAATCAGAGTGCTAAAACGTTCGCACAATATACACATGTCGAACAAAGACATTCTATTAATCTCTGGTTGCTACTTCAATACTCTATTTATGCTAATGCAATAAACAAGTTTCAAAACAAAGAAACATGAACTGAGAACTTATAATAAATTACTTACTCTTTACACACAATGGCATCATATGACTATTACGGTCCCTTCCCAAAGTATGAACAATGTATTTAAACTTAGGGCAATGAGCCTGTTAAAAAAATTACTCGATACAGTAACTCAGATATCTCACAACAATCCACAGGAAAAGGGTTGCGATTATACATCACATAATACGACTCTCACAGTGGTTCCTTATGAACCAGAAAGAATCTCGTCCCTTAATAAAACTAATAATATTAATGTCGGCTGGATTTGACTTGATTTATCACTAGATCTGAATTATATATCTTAGAATCAGGAACCAATGGTTCAGAATTTGAAAGAATTACAGAATTGTTGCTTTCTATGAAAATCAGTATTATAAATATCCAACAGGAACGAAAAATCATAACACCCTATTGCAAGAGAAATACCCATTTTCGAACAGAATGAAATCACTTCTAGAGAAATCCAAAATTACCATTGAAAATATAGACTAAGAGAACCCATGACCTTCCCATACAGTTAACAAATTTATAGGAGGGTATCAAATCTTTAAAGTCGTGGAAGAATCTGAGCTAGGGTGAGAATCGTTATCGAAGAAGAATGGAGATTTAACCACACAGTACGAGACATTTTGAAAAATATAGTAAGATTTCCTATTCCCTATTGGGTTAATAACAGGGGACAACGATAAACCCGAAGTTTAAAATATGCTTAATAATCCTTAAAGAACTTTAATGCAGGACCAAGGAAGTCTGAAAGAGCAAGAAGAAGATACGGTGACTGGTGCACTACGTAAACCAAAATCACAGAGAGCTCAGAGTAACATGAAAGAGATTTATTTACCTGGTTCAGGGTAGCATTCAACTGATATTCTCCCTATTCTTCCCTTCCTGCCCATGACGAACCCAAATTCACGATTCAAGTCTTGTTCACCAAGCCGATTTCCACATGTAGCACTGGAGCATTTTTGCAGAAAGACAGAGCCGAAGGAAAAGGAAACAATGACCTAGAGACCATCTCAGAACTGAGTAATAGAGATGGTTATGAATCATATACCTTACCATGTGATAGAAGGGAGGTGGCATGCTTTGCATTGGAAACGATGGCCGAACGATAGCCCTCGGGAGGTACCCTTGTAGGTCACCATTAATGGACTGGACAGGGGTTTTAATTTAGATCTCACAAATATCCATTTGAATTCATTCCAAGTTATTGCGAGGGAGGACAACTCAGTTAGGGCATGATATACAAGATTGGCGAGCCTAGTCGCTCATTCAGTTAAGGGTGACTATCT
This sequence comes from Picea engelmannii, assembly GCA_009831015.1. Lineage (NCBI taxonomy): Eukaryota > Viridiplantae > Streptophyta > Pinopsida > Pinales > Pinaceae > Picea > Picea engelmannii. The sequence goes on from ML791544.1 coordinate 556,652, forward strand.
GTTCGTTAACGTTAAACGAATTCAGAAGGGTGACTTTTATCGTTGGGCCCCTCAACGATGTTCAACCGACAACTAATTGCAAACTGTGTTAATAGTTCATAAGTTTAACCACGATCGACTCTCACAAGGCCTATTGTCTGGACAGTTAAAACAAAACTTAAAGTCGCCATCATGTTAAGGCCTGTAACATTTTTGACATAAGGAACATGCTTGGTTGGAACCTAATTTCATATAGACCCTTTATAAGTAACGTTAATACTATGTAAGGAGAGGGTTGCAATATTATTAAGGCTTTAATAATTGCCAGCGTTAAATGCCCATGCCTAGGAATGGGTAAAATGCTAAGGGGTCCTTAATATTTTGAACGTTAATATATATAGGGAAAGGATTATATTACTAGTGGGGCTTAATATATATATATATATATATATATAAATGTCAATGTTTATATATGGAGATGTTATAACATTGTGGGGTATTATTAACCCTTCAAACTTATTATTAGAAATGTTAAGTAATCTGAAAGGCTAGGATGTAGCAAATCTACCTTTAGATATATGATTATTGTGTAGTATAAAACAACTCAGAGATAAAATCTTTTATAATGACAGCTAGTTGTATCACTAAATGGAAACATAAACCTTGTGAAAGTTAAATAGTGACGATAACTACTCACTTACAATATTTGTATGTCTTTCGAACAAGTTGATAAAAAAGAAAGAGAATTAATGTCCCTAAGGAAAAACAAAAAATCATTTGGTAATTTTGGGGAACATTACATGAAGATATACAGAGATAGGAAAAATGGTAAGTTGTGGTTATCACAACAGAAGTATGTGAAGAAAATACTTATGAGATTCAGTATGAATGATGTGAGACCTGTACAGATCCATTTGTCTTCACATTTCAAGCTTTCTTCAGGTTTATGTCCTAGTAATGACGAAGAAAATGATTATATGTCTCGTGTACCATATGCTAATGTGGTGGGAAGTTTGATGTATGCATTGGTGAGTACTAGACCCGATATTTCACATGCAGTTGGTGTTGTCAGTGGATACATAGAAAATCCAGGTAAAGAGCATTGGGAAACAATGAAATGGGTGCTTCGGTATCTTAGAGGCACAAGTAATTATTCTATCACCTATTATGGTTCCAGTGATTAAGTTTGCGGTTATGTAGATTCAGATTTTGCAGATGAATTGGACAGAAGGAGATCCACTTCAGGATATGTCTTTACTCTTGCAGGAGGACATGTTAGTTGGATGTCAAAGATTCAAAATGTAGTTGTTTTATCCACTACTGAGCAGAATATATGGTTTCTTCACATCCATGCAAGGAGGCAATTTGGTTAAAAGGTTTCTTGGGTGAATTTGGAAGGACATTGGACAAGGTAAAAGTATTTTGTGATAGTTAAAGTGCTATTCATTTGGCTAGCAATCCATCTTATCACAGTAAGATGAAGCATATTTCTATCAAATACCATTTTGTAAGAGAGTTTGTTGATGAAGGGGGAGTGGCTCTGGAAAAGGTCCACACAAAAGTGAATTATGTAGACATGTTTACGAAACTAGTTTTGTTAGAGAAGCTACGATGGTGTTTGGTTTCTCTTGGCTTGTAGAAAAGGTGGTGAATTAATTTGGGCATGATATATTAGTTAAATCATTGTCAAGGTGGAGATTCTTGGAAAAATTCCAACCAATTTCTCATGCGGTCACATGCGCATGCATATCAACTATATTTAGGATGTGCATGCATGCACTCTTTTGTGAACACTTTGTGTAACTGGTGGATCTTATTATAATCAATTTGTTTAATTTTTTGAGAGATGTTATATATACTAGCATACCCATAGATGTGAAGTGGGTTTAGTTTGTAGTGTGTGTGATCAAGAAACAATGAATTGTGTGTATGAGAGGAGAGGATGGTTGTATGCCTATGATTGGCTATTGTAATTCTCCCTTGAATAATAAGAATATTGATTATCATTGCCCATGGTTTTTACCCCTAGTAGGTTTCCACATAAATCAATGTGTCAATTATGTGATTGCTGTTCTCAATTTATGTTTGTTTAACTTGTTTATGCTCTCTTAAAGTTCCAAAACTTAGAACATTTAGGTTACTTCCTAATAAGAATTTACATAAATGATAAATGAGAATGAGAATGCTTTTATATAATTGATGATGAGAATTTAGGAAAAGAAATAAGAAGTTTGATGAGAGGTTAATAAATGATGATTGAAATTTAGGAAATAAAATATTTGATTTAATTTGCAGATGTAAAGATGACATAATCAAGATACGCCCATAGTTTTAGAGACTGCTAAATTCATCCAAACCAGAAACTGCACTGCATTATTAACACGTTATCCACTCATTTCAGAAGTACAACGCCCACCAGAACGAAAAAGCTCCGGCGTGCACCAATAAGACGGAGATCCCAGCGGTGAAAATATCCACCAATAAGGAGACACCAGAGGCAAAAAGCTATGTATTATGTATAAGCTAACATAAGGTTTCTGTTTTTGTATTTTCTGGATAACCCTCTATGGATTTTGTTTCACATGACGTTGTACACAGAGAAGTATAATCCATTGACAAATGGTTTCTGTTTTTGTTTTTTCTGGATAACCCTAGATGTATTTTTTTTACTAGACGTTGTACACAAAGAAGTACACTCCACTAACATATGACTATAATAGCGTCACGCGTGTTTTATATATTTTCATGTGCGGTGTCCATGGATTGGTCACTTGAATGAACGATAATCAGCGACCCGGGTTGAATGTAATTCATCCAGATCCTATGGTGAGTCTACGGGATTTTATTTACAGTATAAAACTAGATTCTACAGACAAAAAAGAATGATGTTAACATAGAAGCCTATCAACCGGAAGGCACTGAGGACAGAACGATGATTTTGTTTGTGAGGATGAAAACTTGCTCAGTCTCAAAGAAGACAAAGACTAGTAGGACAGAATGGTTATGAGGACACAACGATGATTTTGTTTGTGAGGGTGAGAACTTGCTCAATCTCAGAGAAGACAAAGACTAGTAGGACAGAATGGTAGCAATATGAATATAAAGGAATCCATGCTGATATGTGTTGATGTTTTGGTAGTTGTTGAAGTAAATTTCTTCTAAATAACCTTTCTTAGAAGAGAAGAAGACTCGTGAAGTCCAAGAAAACCATTGAATATCAGGGAAGAGATGTCTTTCAAGCTGAGAGGAATTGTTAATGTTTGGGCAGCATAGGAAAACATTCTCCTAAATTAATAACTAGCACAGCCACAAATTTGTGGCTGGTGAACGCCGAAAGGACAGCTTGCAAAACCTGAATCGTTGGGAAAGAGAAAGGGCCCAGAGGTGGACGGAAGAAGTCGGAAGGAGTTGGCTGGAAAGAGGCAAAGTGTCCAGAACGTGGCTGGTGAAGGCCAAAGGTTTAGGTTGGCATAGAAAATGAAACCATAATCACTCATACGTGGCAATCAGCTAGTCATCATAGTAAATTTTAAATATGATTAAGTAAAAGTAAAAAAAAAAACATGTAAACTGATGTCTTTATAATAGTGAGGAAGTTAGTGATTGAAATCACAACCATTGATTTATTGGGAGTACTAATAATATTTCATCAATATTTAATCTTGTCCATACAAAACAGATTAAACACTAAAAACCTATTAAATGTGCCTATAATCAATAAGTATATGCCTTTCAGAGTAATTAATAATATAATTATTAATTACTAAATAATATTATTAATACAAAATATAAATAATTAATGAAAAGACACTATGCCCTAGTATAAGAGTGGAACAACCTTCTATAGACTTCATAGTCTAACCCATCTTCCCAGCTTTGGAATATCGATCTCTACTTTTGTTTTGTCAGCTTGAGTTTTGTCACACGGAAGCATATTCCTTTATTGGCATGGACAACGTTCTACCTTCGATATTAGACTTCATAGTCTAACTCATCTTCCCAGCTTTAGAATATCGATCTCTACTTTTGAAACTTCGATGAATTTTTCCATTCCTTGCAACTTGAGAAATCAATAGGGTCACTCTTTGACGACTAACGACTTCAATGGGAAAGGAGTTAATATTGAGGGTGACGATCAGGGTTCAACATGGAGGTGCCACAGTCACCATCACCATCAATAACAACAATAATAATTCAACCACAGTCGGTTATGAGGTTGTCTATGGGAATTTGTCGCAATTGGCTGAAATGTTATTCTTAACTCAGTTTTGTTTTTGAAATTTATTTGAGAATTTGTAAAAGAGCACCTTCCAAGGGATTGGAGGGTTGGTGTTCTGAAGCTGCGAGGATGGTAGCGTAGATTGACACTGATGCATGACGGTGTCAGAGGTGAGCATTATATAATATGGGTTGGGTTCACTCCCTTTAATGTTTATATATATATGATACAAGACGTGGTGGGAATATGTTTGTCTCTGCATTTGTTTACTTGCAACTAGGTGCGCGAACATTCATTTCGCTCTATAGAGTACAGTTTGAATTTGCGACCTGGAGATTTTCTTTGGTGGAGGAAATCTCATCAGTACAAATTACCCAAACAAGTCTCCCTGCTTTAATAATTATTAAGGCAATGGGGAGGAAGACGAATCCAAGCACAATAATTGCTGTAGTTGAATAAAATTGTGGGCTTGTAGGTTGGGCTTGTAGGTTATGCACCGCGAGTTTATACTTATTTTAAACATATTCTTTAATAGTTTTAATGGGTGTTGTTGGTGTTCTATATCAACACGAGTATTTGGTGAGGAGTGATCAAGATGGACATGAGAAGCAGTGACAAAACCATCTGTAGTCGAGATCACATGTTGTGTATGTCAATGTGGATTGTGCAGTTGCAAGACAGGAGGCCAACGTAGACTTCGTGGGATCTCAGTTTGGCATCCTTGCAATTATATCTTGAACTTCTTTGAAAAGGAAACCCGTGCTCTCAACTTTTTCTCATTCCTGACAGATGAACTATGATCTCTCTGGAAACCCTCTGTCTATCCTAGCATGGTCAACATTATGGATCCATGATCTCAATGATACGGTGCGAATGAGTTCATCAAAGATAAAAATAGAACTTGAAGACCTAAACTAGCACAAAAAATATCAACAGATGTCTTCAAGGAATCGATCAATTGAATGTTGTTTGTCGACGAGCTTTCATAAGGTTGCTTGATCATTTTTACTGAAACTGCTGCAAAAATGCTATGGAAGGAAATATCTTGAGCCACACAAGTGTTGTTGATTACAATCAAATCTTTGCATATATACCCGGCGACAGAAAATTCTTTAAAATGAATTTTGAAACAACAATGACAAAAGACAAAATTAAATATCGGAATCATGGACCTATGTATACTTTAACTCGATAGCGAGTAGCTGATCGGAAACGCCATGTAGGTGTTAAATTTAGAGAGATGGAGCGTGACTGTATGCTTGCAAATGAGGCGAATGTCAATTTAATGGAAAGACTATTCTATTTAAGTGACTTCTCCAGTATGTATATGTGTGAACAGTGACTATTCTATTTAAGTGACTTCTCCAGTGGTCCTAAGGGATGGTGCAAGAGGTCCATACTTCCCATTTTGTAAAACTGCTAAACAAGTTAATGATGTAGAAAGGAAACCCGTGGAATCATGCGCAAAGGATTTTCAACAGTGATATCGACCAGTTGGAAAGTTTGTTTTCGTTGTATATCAAGGACATATTGGTGAGATCTGGATGAAGAGACCGGAATTGCACTATATTGGCCTTTTTCAGATGTGTATTTCCAATTCAATTGGAAATCGACTATCATATGTTCGACTTGGTATAAGTGGATTGGTGGTAAAAAAAAAAAAATCCCATTGATTGATATTCACCTAATACCTGGTGATTGCTTTGACTTAATGTAGCATATTTATTGGTGTTTTGGCTAGAAGCTACACTTCTATTTGGAGCTAGTCTCTGCATTTGACATAAAGGATCTTGGTCTCATGCACTATTATTTGGGACTAGAAGTGTTGCAGAAGCTTGGTGAAATCTTCCTAGGTGAAGGAAAGTATGTTGTGAAGATTCTTCAAAAGTCTGGGATGATGAATTGCAAATCCATGGAAACTCCCACGGTGATAAACTTGAAGAAGTTGAGAGACTATGACTCTGATCTGGTAGACCCCTCCATATTTGGTTAATACCAGGTCGGACAATTGCTTCGTTGTGAAGAGGTTGAGCCAGTTCCAGGTGGAATCGAGACATGAGCATTGGATATCTGCAAAGCACATTTTGAGATATTTGCATGGCACGCTAAAATATGGTTTAAGATATGTCTCAAACAATGATGTACAATTGCAGGGATATATAGATTCCGATTGGGCAGGGAGTGCAAGTCAGAGAAAGAGTAATTGTGGTGTATGTTTCAATTTCGGCTCTGCTATGATATCTTGGGCTAGCAGGAAACAAAAGTATGTCGCACTCAGAACTGCAAAGGCAGAGTATATTACATCTTGTGATGTTTATATGGAAGCAGTATGGATATGTAAGTTGGTTTATGGACTATTTGACCAGGCGCTCGATTCGACCGTGATATACTTTGATAATCAAAGTTGTGTGAAGTTGTAAGATAACCTTGTGTTCCATGAAAAGTTGAAGAACGTTGAGATCAAGTACTACTACATCTGTGATAAAATGCAGAAGGGAGAAGTGAAGCTTGAGTACATCTCCACCGATGAGCAGATAGAAGATATTCTGACGAACCCCTTGACCAAAGGGAAGTTTGTATACTTCAGGGACAAGTTGGGGCTTGTGGAGATTACTCCCTTGGTTGAGAGGGAGTGTTGATATTCTTACATTGTGGATAGTCATTGTATTGTTGGATTGACATTCTCCCTGTGGAGAATGGTCTAGGTTGGACAGATTTCTTATGTATCATGAACTGACATTTTCTGCAGAAAATGGTCAAGGACTGACATTCTCCTATGGCACAGATGGTGACTTGATCAAGATGAATGGTCTACCCCCTATGGCAGGAATGGTGACCAGATTAGGGAGCTTGGTTCATGACTAACATTTTCTCTGTGACACTTTTGATGACCTGATTAGAGAAAGAGGGTCGGGACTGACATTCTTCTATGGCACATGTAATGACCTGATTAGAAGAATGGTCCATGTATCCCATGGCGTGACTTTCAACATCTTTAAGGATCAACATTCTTCATGTGGAACAGATGGTGATTCGATCACAAAGAATGGTCCTTGTAGTCACGGGACACTCCGTTGAGTGCATGAAAACTGTCGGACACTCAGTTGAGTGCTCAGGTTTCAACACCTGACTTATTTAAGGATCATTCCTGATTACTCAGACGAAGTATGACCCAAAGATTTGATTCCATATGATGTCCCATATCATAGGTTGTTGTTGATCTTACAAATGATGATGATTATATTTTTTGATATGTTGCGGAGACCATGTGCCTCTGGACAATAGTTGTGTACTACTACGGTGGTTGTGTACCACTGGTAGTGATTGTGTGTCGTTGGACGATGGTTGTGTGCTACTAGCAGTGGTTGTGTTCGAGTGGTGGTGATTGTGTATCACCAAATATTAGTTGTGTACTACTATGGCTTGGCATAGTCATGTTTTATTGGGTGACATTGTAGTAGTTGTGTGCTACTAGCTGATTGCCATGGAGACTACCAGATCACTTGGGATAAGTTGTATGTTGCTTGATTGGAGAGACTGTGACAGATGATTTGAGATATTGATGGCATGGTCGTAGTTGTGTGTTATTAGTTGATTACAGAGTAGTCATTGGACTACTAGATGAAGACATCATGGAAAGATACCTCCCTAGCTAAGAGGGAATGTTCATGTTTTGGTAACTGCGGGAGGAACTTTCCTCTAGAAAACCTTTCTTATAAGAGAAGAAGATTCTGGAAGTCCACAAAGACCATTGAATAGCAAGAGAATACCCCATAAGAGAATGTATCCCTCATTGAAAGGGAGTGTTGATGTTTGGGCAACATCGGGAAGACATTCTCTTAGATTAATAATTGATAATATAATTATTAATTACTAAATAATATTATTAATATAAAATATAAATAATTAATAATTAATGAAAAGACAAAATGGAAAAAGCACGTCCATTAACTAAGTATATATATATATATGGAGGCCCTAAATTGTAATAAATTGATCTTATATTATCTCATATAAAAATTTAACAACATGGACATGGAATCTCATAGATGAAAAAGACTAGGCATAGGACTTAGTGATTGATATATAAATATAAACTTATTAAGGATGAGATTGACATGGATACGAGGTCTGAGGCGGAATCGGGGAAAAATATTCACGCGAAGGTGAGTGACCAACAACAATTTTATAATAGAAGAGGAAGTGATGTGAACTTTGGAATGGATGCCTTTTCCTAGAGTTTGTTGAGCGTTTGTCTGTTTCATTGTGTGTTTGATATGCCAGTCCATCACTTTCTCCATAGATAATCATCATGCCAAACAATTAGTATCAATAGAACAGTAACAACAATATTAATATTAATGGGAACAATTTATCAAGTGACCACACCCCTAACGCAACAGATTGCATACAAAACAATCTTAATATTATTAGTCCAGCTCATGCCAAACAATTAATATCAATAGAACAAAATCACAGTAATATTAAGTAATATTAATGGGAGAAATTTATTAAGTGACCTCGAATGTATGCACCTGATCAAATGTATGCACCTAGCCATCATACCAAACAATTAATATCAATATCAATAAACTTGCTATTCTTTGTACAATGATTTATTGTAGTTGTCATCTCTAAGAACCCCGTCGTTGTTTCATAGAAGAAGAATTGTTCATGCACATACTATACACATAAATTCTATATATTTATTTAACAATATATAAGTAGTCAGACTAATTATATTGAGGACCACAAAGTGACATAAGTGTTACTAAATGTTTGGGAAGAACAAACACATGCGAAATGATAAACAACTTAGAAGTCATAAAATTATTTTAGGCTTGGCAATCATGTAATTTTACCCCAAAAAAGAGACTTTGGTCCCAACATTGAGAATGGGGAGGCAAGAGGGCCAAGTGATCCAAATTTTATGAGAAGAACGAAATGAATATAGAATAACAGAGATACAGTAAAATTTGTTTTATTCAATAAGAAAATAAGTTGAAATTGTAAAATGCAGCGGAAAACAAACTTGTTGGAATGGTGTCATCTTATCTCTGAGAAGATATGTGACGACTGTGCTCATTTGCAAGAACATGAGTACAATGAGGCTCTTAAGGAATTTTTACAATAAATATGGATTCCAAAACCCTAGACGTCCAAAAACCTAACCCTAGGAGATGAAGCACCAAAATTCATCCGGGTCCTGTTGGAGTAAGCTAGTACATCAACTTCCTGGGGTCGTAACTTTTCCATATGATATTTGTTTTAGGTGTAGAATAGCCTGCTGGAAAGGTATATCCGAGGAATACACATGTTTCCATCATAATCTAACTCCATCTATAGTCTAATGGTGGCGATCTCTAAAAATGTTGTTTAGGTCCTCAAAACGACCTCGAAAGTCGAGGACCTGAAAACTAGGAAAAAACTGCCAAACTAGAAAACTGTCAAAATGAACTAGTTGGAATAGGTGGGAGGCCACCGACATCCATATGGATCACTCCTCCCCCCTTAGAAAGAAATGGTCTCCATTGCATTGAGTTCCCCCCATTAGATGAAGAAATTTCTGCTAAATTTGGCCCCGGGTGAGCCACTTGCCTTGGTGCAAGAGCTTCCCTGCTTTGACAACTCAATAAAGCTGGATCATTTGCTATTGAGTTCCCTTGACTTGTGTTTCCACAATATGATCACTGGATGCCTGTTGCATGCATTTAGGGTTGACCTCTTTTGGTTTCAATTGTTCTGTTATCTATGAGGTGTCCAATAATGGTGGGAAATATGGTCGAAGGAGAGACACGTTGAACAGTGGGTGTAGGCCAAGGAAATGGGGAATGTTGATCTCAAAATAATTTTCACTCATAGCCTTGGTGATGGTGTATGGGATATAACGAAGTGGGTGAAGCTTTCGATGGGGTCCTGTTGTAGTTATCTTAAACATAGGGAAGACTCTCATCCCATGTGTGTGGGTGCTTGGAATTCTACATGCACAGGATATGCACAATAATTCGATTGACGACCTCATTTTGGCCATCTATCTGGGGGTGGAAAGCAGTAGATTTGGTGAGTTTGGTGTCCAAAAGTGACCAGAGGCTCGACCAAAATGTGTTGAGGAACTGATTGTCCTGATCTGAGACAATGGTTTGTGGGATTCCAAAATGTACCCATACTCGTTCAAAGAAGAGCTTGGTAGTGGCCTCTACTATGGTGCTCTTCTTACAGGCGGCCAAAATCACCATCTTGGAAAAGTGATAAACAACCACAAAAACACAGTCATTTCTCCTCTTGGTGGATGGAAAGCCCGACATGTTGTCCATTGAGATGGATTCCCATGGCCTGTTAGTAGTAGGAAGAGGGGTGTATAGGCCATATTTCTTAGTGGTTGGTTTGGCAATAGCGCAGGCAATGCAAGACCTGATATCTTGCCCACATCCTGTTGAATTTTCGACCAGTAGAAATGTTTCTGCAGTACTACCATTGTCTTTTAGATGATGAAATGTCCTGCCACCCAACTATAGTGGCCTTCCCAAATCATATTTTCTCTCTTGATGGAATGCAGAGATGGCCCAGATGGAACAACATCTCGTCCTGAAGATAGAAATTAGCGACAACTGAGTTTTCCCCCAACATTTGGTAGGTGGTGGAAAAATCAAGGTCTGTCTCATAGAGGTGGGGCCATCCAGAGGTATCGTGGACATAAGAGTTGATCCAAGTGGATATCAGTGGCCACCCACCTTTTCCAAATGGCTCAAAATGACTTTCTGGCAATTTTGGCAATTTACTATTTTTAGCAGGTTTTAACTTCCGGGGCCATTTTGAGGGTCCAAATGAAGGTTTTTCGAGATCAAGGTTCTCAATGATAATCGAAGGCATGATTGAGCCCCAAAAATGAATCTCCTCGATGATACCTTTCCAATGAACTATCACACACCTAAAACGGAGATCGTATGCAAAAGTTACGACCCCGGGAAGTTGATGTACTCACTTACCCAAACGGGGCCCACATGAATTTTGGTGCTTCATCTCCTAGGGTTAGGTTTTTGGATATATAGGACTTTTGGCATTCCCGTTTATCGTAAAAATGCCTTCATAGCCTCATTGTAATCATCTTCTTGCGAATGCGAGTAGCCGTCACATCTCTTCTCAGAGATAAGTTGCCACCATTCTAGCGAGTCTTTCACTCTGTATTTTTACAGTATCTGTACATTTCTCTGATTAATAGAAACCGTGTATTACTGTATATCTGTGTTTATGGTTGCATCTCTGATACATTTATGTTATATTATTGAATATCTGCAATATCTCTGTGCATTTCTTTATTATATCTCCGCTCTCATTTCATGCCGAAAATAATTCGGATCAGTGGTATCAGAGCAGGCTGCTCTTGATCGTTTTTCAGTGCATGTCCCCGACGAGGTCTGAGTATAGCAAGTTGGGTCTCGAGCTTGTCTCTCTTGAGGACAATCGCTCCCGCACACCCAGGAAACCCTCAATGGCAGAATAAAATAAAAACGATGGAGCAGACGATCCTATCAGTCTATTACTTGAGAAAGCTCTCATGCAACAGAGGGATGAAATGATGGAGAATTTTTTCCACATCCTTCAACGCCTACCGATAGCATCAGGTGCATATTCATCAAGCGACCACTTTGGAGGCACCTCGCCTTTCAAGGTACATATTAATTTTTATATTCTCGTATTTGAAGGTCAAATAGATGTAGATGCCTTAGATAAATGGTTAAATTGCTAGAAGGTTATTTCTCTGTTCATAATTTTTCAGACAAGGAAAAGATCACCTTCGCACTCCTTAAGGCTCTCCCACATGTCAAACATTAGTGGGAAACTTACTGGGAGCAAAGCTCCACAGAGGAGTCTGGAATATATGGGGTCGAGCCCACTTGGGACTTTTTTGTGGATGCGGTAAAGGAACAGTACTACCCTGTTGGCAACTATGAGGACCAGTACATGAGATGGACTACGCTACGGCAAGAGAGGGGCCAATCAGTTCTGGATTTCACCAATAGCTTCCATACCTTGCACACTAAGATGGGTATCAAAGACTCTGAACGACATTTGGTTCTGAAATACCGTGGGGCTCTACACAGATACATCCAAACTGAAATGGATTTTTTGGACATCTCATCACTCGGTGCTGCCTATCGATATGCTGTTAAAATCGAGCAGAAATTT
>ML791544.1:569086-586089 GCA_009831015.1 Picea engelmannii
GACAACCCTAACAAACAGTCTCCCGAAAACCAGTCCAAGCCACAGGAAAAGAAGGGTCACAGGAAGACAAAGAAGGACACCGAAAAATGGTGCGATTTCCACAAAAGCCCCTGGCACAACACCGATGAATGTCGCTCAAAACAATCATTGGTGGCCGAGATAAAAGACAAGGAGTCGAACCCTGATTCAGAATCTGATTCTGAAAATACTGATAAAAGACAAATCATCGACGCAGACCCCACTGCTATTGTCGCGACCGCAACAATTCAACCAGAAGAACCAACCTATCCAGAAGAGGGGGAGCACCTTTTTTCATTCATAGATGTGGGTGAAGGGGACCCCGCTGCATTTTATTGTTGATAGTGGAAGCCAGAAGAACCTCATCTCAACAGAGGTCGTCAAACAGTTGGGATTGTCGACAACACCACACCCGCAACCATACAACATCGGGTGGCTTCACCAAGGACGAGATCTTCGTGTCAGCCAGCAGTGTCGAATGTCATATGACATCCAACCCTTCAAGGATGAGGTATTATGTGATGTTGCCCCACTGGATGTCTATGATGTTCTCTTGGGCCAGCCATATATGTGGAAACGCCATGCTATCTATGAGTCTCGATCTCGTAGTGTCATTATTACTATTGGGGGTCATCTCTATAGGATACCAGAGGTAGTTCCAACTACTGCCCCACCTAAACAGTGTTGCAAGGTAGTATCTCATACTACAAAATTCATCTTCTCCACAATCTGTTCAAAAGGAGAACAAAAGGACACTACAACCACTACAGCCTTGCCCCAAGCACCTTCTATCCAACACAAGCAAGTCGACAAGGCTGCAGCAAAGTGCAAAGATTCCTTCTGCACATCTTCCTCTCATGTATCTCAACTTGTTGAGCAGCCTCAACTGCAACAGGTTCATGACAAATTTCTACAAACTGAGCAGCGCGACGTCTCCAACAAGACAAGAAGCTCACCAAGATGCAGATTCAACAAATGCTTTTCCCTCTCCTCCAGGAAATCAATGCAATGGAGACCATTTCTTCCTAAGGAGGGAGGATTGATCCAGGTGGATATCGGTGGCCACCCACCTTTTCCAAATGGCTCAAAATGGCTTTATGGCAATTTTGGCAATTTACTATTTTTATCAGGTTTTAACTTCCAGGGCCATTTTGAGGGCCCAAATGAAGGTTTTTCGAGATCGAGGCTCTCAATGATAGCCGGAGGCATGATTGAGCCCCCAAAATGAATCTCCTCAACGATACCTTTCCAACGAACTATCACACACCTAAAACGGAGATCGTATGCAAAAGTTACGACCCCGGGAAGTTGATGTACTCACTTACCCAAACGGGGCCCACATGACTTTTGGCGCTTCATCTCCTAGGGTTAGGTTTTTGGATGTCTAGGACTTTTGGAATTCCCGTTTATCATAAAAAGGCCTTCAGAGCCTCATTGTAATCATATTCTTGCGAATGCGAGTAGTCGTCACATCTCTTCTCAGAGATAAGCTGCCACCATTCTAGCGAGTCTTTCACTCTATATTTTTACAGTCTCTGTACATTTATCTGATTAATAGAAACCGTGTATTACTGTATATATGTGTTTATGGTTGCATATCTGATACATTTCTGTTATATTATTGAATATATGCAATATCTCTGTGCATTTCTTTATTATATCTCTGCTCTCATTTCATGCCGAAAATAATCCGGATCAAGAGTCTAGCACCGTGGTGAGTGTCGTAACTGGAGGTCGGCTAAGAAAATAAACGACTCGGTTGGTACTTCATTTTTTATACTTGATGTTGAGGTGGAACTGATACAAGTACAAGTATATGGACCACTTCTAATAGTGGTCATTCTACAATTTTCCTTGTGTCTGCATGAACTGCAGTGGCTTATGATCAGTGTGGATGACTATCTCCTTCCCAAGAATGTAATGTCTCCATTGGCGACAAGCTTTCACAATGGAGTACATTTCTTTGTCGTAAGTAGTGTACTTATGGAAAACATCTAATAATGTCTCTCTACGATAGGCCACAGGGTGGTCGCGCTGAGTGAGAACAATGCCAACAGCATAGTCTGAAGCATCTGTCTCAATCTCAAAGGGTTGTTGCAGGTCCGATAATGAAAGTACTAGGGTTGAGCACCAGAACTATGTAAAATCATAGAATGCTTGTTGTTGGGACATGGCCCACACAAATTTTTCCTTACCACCACCCCTAGTTACTTGGCTGAGGTCCCATGCAATATGGGAGAATCCCAACATGAACCTGCGATAGAAATTGGCAAGGCCCAAGAATATCTGAAGCTCAGTGACTGTTGTTGAGGCTATCCAGTCACAGATGACCTGGATCTTGGATAGATCCACATGTACACCATGTTGATAAAAAATGTAGCCTAGGTAATGGACCATGTCCATGCTGAAGGAGCATTTTTCAAAGTTGGCATATAGCTTGTGTTGTCGCAGGGTGTGTAGAACCTGCTGAATATGTTGCAAGTGTTCCACCCAAGTCTTGTTGTCGATGAGGATGTCATCCAGATACACCACTACAAAAGTATTGGTGAATGGTCGCATGATATCATCTATCATCCTCATGAAAGTTGTTGCAGCATTTATCAAACCAAAGGGCATGACCAGCCATTCAAAAAGACCTTCTTTTGACTTGAAGGCAGTCTTCCTTACATTTGTCTCTTCTATTGGGACTTGGTGGTAGCCTGACTTCATATCAATCTTACTGAAGTACTTGGCCCCCATGAGTTAATCAAGGAGGTCGTCAATTCTGAGAATCGGGTACCAGTTCCTGACTGTGATTTTATTCAAGGCCCCGTAATCAATGCAGATTCGACAAGTCTCGTCTTTCTTCTGCACCAGCATGATTTGACTCCCACAAGGCGATGAGATGGGACGAATGTGCCCCATGTAGAGAAGTTCTTCAATCTGTCGCTTGACCTTGTCATTCTCTAACAAAGAATGGTGGTAGACTGGCCCATTGGGCAGTGATGTCTCGGGGGTTAGATTGATGGGATGCTTGACCTGACAGTGCAGAGGTACCCTGGTAGGTGAGGAGAAGATATCTGAGTATTCTTCCATGATCTTATATACTTTCTTATACTATGTAGAGAGGTCGGTCATGAAGGCCTTGGATGTGGTTGCGATATTTTGCTCACTCTGAGAGCGAATCACGAAGAAGAAAAACTTTTCGGTCTGAGAGATGACCATCCTGCATTGCTTGGCAAATATCAAGGAAATAACACTAGGTGGGACTACCTCGGGTATCTTATACAATTTCTTGTTCAAAGTAATAATAAAATGGTGAGGCCTAGACTCATATACAGCATGATGTTTCCATAAATATGGTTGGCCCAAAAGAAAATTACAAACTTCGAGAGGGGAAACATCACACAATACTTCGTCTTTGAAGGGTTTGATGTCGTACGACAGGCGACACTATTAGTTGATGCATAGATCGCTTCCTTGGAGGATCCATCCAATGGTGTAGGGTTACGGGTGCAGCGTTGTTGGAAGGGCTATTCGCTTGACGACTTCTTCTAAGATGAGGTTATTTTGGCTACCGCTATCAACGATGAAGTGCAGCGGGGTACCCTTCACCCACATTTGTGAATGAAAAAGGAGCTCACCTTCCTCTGGCTCATCTGATTCATCGGGCTAGAGCTTGGCAGTAGCAACAATAACACTAGGTTCCGTGTGAATGATATGTCTCCCCCTTTCTGGTTCTGACTCAGGGTCAAACCAGAGACTTTAACATCACATAGTGCATTAACAACACACTCTGTTACCGACTATCCTACACCTCGGGGACTTTTATTAATGTATTAATATTCTAATAATAATGTATTATTATAACAATTTAATAAGAATATAATATTTCTTTTATTAATGTTTTTATACATTATTAAAGTATTAATACACTAATTAAACAATCTATTAAAAATACATTATGGATTAATAAAGTATATATACATTAATAAACAATACATTAATAAAATATTAAAAAACTAATAAAATAATATTAGTAATACATTATTAAATATTAATAGTAAATAATTAATTAATACATTAATATAATGTCTAAATTAAAGTATCAATATATTAATATATAGTGTAATGTATTAATGTAACATATTACTAATATAATACATTAATTGAACATTAATACATTATTAAAGTAGCAATACATTAATAATGTATTACAATAATGCATTAATAAAATATATATACATTAATAAAGCATTCATGCATTAAAAAAATATTAGAATATTCAAAAATACATTAATGTATTACATTATATTACACTAAAGTATTAATACAATAATAAAGTAATACATTAATAATGTAATGTACATTAATAAATTAATAAAGTAATGATACATCAATATGTAATAATACATAGGCACATTAATACATTATAATAATGTATTATCTCAAAATTATAATGTTTAAATATATTATAATTAATACATTTATACATTATTAATTAATATGTTAATGTATTAATCAAGTATTCATACATTATAAAATAATACATCAATAAAGTATTAATACAATAATAAAGTAATACTTTAATAATATATAGATGCATCTATTATAACACATAGACACGTTAGGGCCATATAAGTTTATAGATGATGAAATCATACTTTAAAATATTGTATAAAACTAGGAAATTTATGCACTCTTGTTCCCGATCTTAAAGCTTTGGGCCTCACCTCTACAATATTGTCACAAAGAGAAGATTCACCAATAAATTGGGCAAACGAAAATAGAAGTCCTTTAACCTCTCGGATTGACGTCGTGCGCATACTACTCTGTGCAACATAGTTTTAAATATTGTGCACCAAATAGGCTTTGCAATAGAGTTCGCAAAACGAACCGCGCAATGCATAGATTGCACGATTTGTTGCTCGTTGTGAATAAACACACTTAATGAAATGATTTATGGATGAAAAATAACATAGTTCTATGCTTAGCACATAAACTCAGAAATATGACAAAAGCTCAAAATACACATGAAATACTTGATATTAATAACTTCGGCGTAGTGCACAAATACAGAATACAATAACAAAGATGAGTTTCGGCTCAAATGACTTTTGTTGAATTTACAAACACATATATTGTGCTCAAACTTCTTCAACTCCTCACTCATTATTGTTTCTCCTTCTTCTCTACCTCTCTGCTTCTACTTTGTATCAACTGCATTGTCTATTTGAATAAATAAGTTCTCGAACTTATATGGACTCCGACTGAGACTTCCTGTAAAAGTAAGACTGACTCAACATTAAACACTACCATTAATACGGCTGAGTCATCAAATACTTAACGAAAATCAAGAAGATAAAGATCGGCTCCATTTATAACTTCACTGCTTGGTGATTGACTTAGACTGAGTTTGAGTAAACGTGTGACTTTGTATTTGCAGACTGTTAGACAAACTGATTGAGTAACAATTCGGCTGACTAACAAAATACTGACAAAATGATTGATTAGCAATTCGACTGGCTGACAAACTACTGACAAAATGATTTACTTACAAATCGACGGAGATGTGAATATCTCACCGACTTATAATTACTATTTCCAACACTCCCCCTTAATTATAAGTAGGTGGGATTACAAAAATTTTACATCAAAAATTGAGTTTACATTTTACTGTTGTAACACCCCTGTTCCCCCCAAATTGTAATTAATCATTAATTAGGATTAACATGTTGTGGCATGGGAACAGTGTAAATTTATTACTATTCAATTTCCAAATAAATGACTGTGGGGGTGAAGCCTTGAAAGTACTAGCCATGATATCACTACAGGAAAGAATGTGAACACAATAAAAGAACAGTAAATAATAAAATGACCGGTGGTTGAACCCTCAACCACCCACATGAATGGAAGCATGGTCTAGCTGTAGAAGGTCAACTTGGAGTACCACAGAGTCCTGCAAACCCAAAATGGACCTAGGGCTTCTTTCTAACAGAAGGAACATGATAGGAGGGATGTGTGTGCATGACACGTAAGCGGATATGAAGAGAAGAGTGGAGAATGTGAGGAACATTTGAGCAGCTGAGAATGAGTAGAAGGCCACGATCTTGATGCAGAGAAATTATTTGATAAAACTTTTCGAGGTCGTGATAGAGAGGGAGATCTTTGAGAGTATGCAAAGAATGGGACCTGAGAAAAAGGCCATGAGATTGATGTTGAGGAAGCATCTGATAAACCTCACAGAAGATGTGAAAGAGAAATGATCGATGAGAATTGGCATAAATTCCCTGGTGATATCATGGCTTGGCACGGGGGTGGCCAGAGTGATAAGAATGAATGCCTCTAAGCCTATGGTTGGGTGGAAGGACGAACACCCACAGTCAGTTAGTTGGCTACAGCCTGTAATAGATAAGTATTCTCATATCCTGTGTATTTAAGCAGTAACTCTGAATTAAAGTTGGATATCCTATGAATGTTGTATGTATGTGCATGTTTTCTCAATGGTTATATTGTAATCCCTCTAATTTTGCCTAAATGTAAATTTAAGAAAATAAGGAATTCTCTTAATTGTACACGTAAATGCCTGAGCCCCGTGGTGGCTCAAGTTAAAATAAATGAACTGTGAATTGTTGACTTTGGGCATAGCCTCATGTGCGCATGTCGACACTCCCATTCGTTCTGAAGAAAGGGGTGGTTCAAGCTCAGGGGAGGTAGTGCATGTGTGCACAGATCCTCTGCAAGGCAAGCAGAGATCGAGAACCCCCCCCCCCCACCCCCCTAAGTTCTAGAGTTGATAGATGAGTGCAAGAGGTGTGTGGAGGATTTATCTAAGCATTAATTTAAGGATAATTAGAGAAAAATTCCTAAGTATTAAAGGAAATGACATAAGTCAGGTAGAATAACGAGTTTCAATCCCCTAAAGGAAAGATCCTTTCATTTGAAAGACAAATGGCTGAGATTTGTTCGGGAGGAGTTGAAGTTCTTCATGATCGTTGGATCTGGAGAAGGAACATGAGTGTTAATCCTTCGATCCCTTCGTGCTTCCTAGGTTCGACGAATTGAGCATATTCGTTGGACAGGAGGTGAATCCCCCGAAGTCTCGAAGTTAATCTAGGCCGTAGATCTGAGGATGCTCGGGAACTATCCCGACCGTCGCATCTACGATATAGTAAGCTCACCGTTAACCACTTAGGGAGGACAGAGGTTTGGTAACACCAAAACCCCCAAAGTCCTAAAGTTGATATGGACCCTGGATCAAGGATCCTTTAGGATCCCTCACAACCATTCCATCGTGGGGATGCGAGTATTAACGTCAAGATCATGTGGGAGCCCATGTGTCGAGTAACGGGGTTTCCAGGTGTCCCTCTCGGAGTGACACGCACTGGGACCCAAGGGAGCGTTAAACAAAAGTTACGAGCCATATATCCCTGGGGTTGCATAGATACACTCAAACGGTCAGATTGAGGCCATGGTCAACCCGACGCTGACCAACTCTAGGAGAAAAGAGGAGCTTGCATCGCAAAACTCCCAAATATCTAAAGAGTTGAAGTAGATCTGAGTCGTCCAAGCCAAAAGGACATGCGTCGTCAGATCCTACACTCGAGAGAGAAGTCACTCTGGGAGGACCGAAGTGTGAAGGCACAAGGATTTCTGAAGGCTAGAGTCCCAAAGTCATCCCAGTCATTTTTTCGAGGGGACGCGTGACAAAAGATCTATCATTACAAAGGAAGTCACTCTGGGAAAAAAGGGCATGTGTTGAACAAGAACTCCCGAAGGCCAAAGAGCCAGAGTTCATCTGAGTCATTCGACAGTTGAGGACAGGTGTCAGCAGATCTTCCATTTCAGAAGATAGACACTTTGGAGGAAAGTGGGGTCACATGAGTTAAGAAATATTGAACGCTGAAGTTCCAAAGTAGATCACAGTCGTTGATCAGGGAAGACGCATGATGCTCAATATGTAACTCAAGGTACGTAGTACTTTCGAGGAAAAATGTGTTGGAGTGTTTAAAACTCCCAAACGCCGAAGTCCTGAAGTAGATCACAATCGTTGATCAGGGAAGACGTGTGGTGCTCAACCTGTAACTACGGGTATGAAGTTCTTTGGAGGAAAAAGGCGTTGGAGTGTTCGAAACTCCCGAACGTCGAATTCCCGAAGTAGATCGCAGTCATTGATCAGGGAAATGTGTGGCACTCGATCTGTAACTCCAGGTATGGAGTACTTCAGAGAAAAAATGGTGTTGGAATTTTTGAAACTCCCGAACACCAAATTCCCGAAGTAGATCACAGTTGTTGATCAGGGAAGATGTGTGGCACTCTATCTGTAACTCTAGGTACGGAGTACTTTGAAGGAAAAAGGGTTTGGAGTGTTCAAAACTCCCGAACGCCAAAGTCCCAAAGTAGATTATAATCGTCGATCACAAGGGGTGTGTGGTGCTCGATATGTAACTTCAGGTATGGAGTACTTCAGGGAGAAAATACTTTGGTGCATTCGAAACCTTCGAACGCCGAAGTCCCAAAGTGAATCAGGGTCATCAAAATCTTTGAGGACACGCAGCATCAGATTGTGAACTTCAGACATTTTCCACTTCGGAGGATTCGTGCAGTGGTTGTCTTGGCATCTGGTCATAACCCGCGGTCATATGCGAGTATAGATGGATTGAAGAACCTGAAGAACTTGGAAAGGATACCTGCTAGCTCTAAGCTCGGTTCAGAGCATGGAGACCGTGGCTGGAAATCTCTAGAAAAGAAGAATGGGATAGAAACCACAAATGGGGGTTTTGATTCTCCTAAGAAGAGTGAAATTTGGATGCCCCCACCATGGGTGTTTTACAGCTGTCACTCATATGTTAATGTGTAGACTCCTAGACTACTACATATATGTTGAAATGCATCTCTTGCTAAAGCCTTTGTAAAAATATCTGCGACTTGTTCTTTTGACTTGCAAAATTCTAAACAAATTTCTTTTTTATTCATCAATTCTCTGATAAAATGATACCTTGTATCAATGTGCTTAGTTTTCTTGTTAAATACATGATCCTTTGATAACATGATGGGTGAATTGTTGTCATAGAATATTGTTGTTGGTTCATGTTGTTCCTGCAACACATCTTTTAACATTCTTCTCATCCAAACTGCTTGACAAGTTGTGCTTGTAGATGCGATGTAATTTTCTTCTGTTGAGGAGAGAGTCACTATGGGTTGCTTCCTTGATGCCCATGATACCATATCTATTCCAAAATGAAATGTGTAACCAGAGGTAATTTTCCTATCATCTATATTGCCTCCACAATCACTATCAATGTACCCAATGAATCTAAAATCTTCTGAAGTGGAGTACTTAATTCCAAAATCTATTGTTCCATTCACATATCTCAATATCCTATTTCCTGCCTTCCAATCTCATTCTTTTGGAGTTTACATGAACCTTGAGATTAGGCTCACTCCATACATTATATCGGGTATTGTCATTGTGACATACGTAAGAGTTCCTACGAGTCTTTCAAATAGTCTGGGATCCACCTTGGACCCTTTATCTTCCTTTATTAACTTCAATCCTGTTATGACAAGTGTTGGGGTTGCTTTTGATTTTACCATATTGAATCTTTTCAATATTTCATGCGCATACTTAGATTGTGAGATAGATATACTAGTTTTGGAATGGTGAACTTATATTCCCAAAAACTATCTCATAATCCCTAAATCATTCATTTCAAATTCATCCTTCGTGACTGACTTGAATTCTTCTATGCCGAAATCACCTATAAAAATCAAATCATCTACATATAAGCAAACAATTAACATGTTACCTTGCTGATTTTCTTTGATGTACACTATTGGTTCATTTTCACTTCTTTGGAATCCATTCCTTTTTAGATAGGAATCTATGCGACTATACCAAGCTCTGGGAACTTGCTTTAACCCATACAGTGCTTTCTTGAATCTATATACATTGTCTTCTTGTCCTAGAACCTCATAACCTTGTCGTTGTTCCACATACACTTCTTCTTCTAAGTTTCCATTCAAAAATTATAACTTAACATCCATCTGATAAACTGGCCACTTGTACTGCGCGAAAATTGCTAACACAGTTGTGACTGTGTCCATGTGCGCAATTGGTGCAAATGTTTCATTGAAATCGATTCCAGGTTGTTGTGCAAAACCTCTTGCAACTAACCTTGCCTTGTGCTTATGCACTTTTCCTTCTTGCTTGGTTTTATAAATCCACTTGACACTTATCACATCACTGTCATCAGGTACATCAACTAACTTCCATCTCTGATTGTTTTCTATGCATCTGATTTCTTCATCCATGGCTTGTGCCCATATATCATCTTTGACATCTTCTTCAAAAGTTAATGAATCATCTATTTGTGAAAATAAATCAAAAACTAAAAATGAATTTGTTGCATCTTTATTATATATGTCACGAAGAATTCTTGTCTTTATTGGTAATAGACTTGCTAAAGTTGGATCTGGAGATGTAGAACTACTCGGACTGCTTGTTGATGTTTGTTGAGATCTAGGTGTAGACTGCACACCTATTGTTCTTACTGGAGTATTCTGTGTTGTGATTTTTGTCGCAGTGCCAGGTGTAGAAGGGACTGTGCACTGAATTATACATGGTGTTTGAACCATTTCTTCTTCTGTGTCATCATGCTCCATTGCATCAATAATTTTGACTGTCTTTGCTATGCTTCCATCCCATTCTTCATTCTCCATGAACTGAACATTGCAGTTGACTATGACTTTTCTTGCGAAAGGGTCATACAACTTGTATTCTTTTGTTTCTTCAGAATACCCAACAAATATACATTTCTGTCATTTTTTGTCCAGCTTCTTTCTCAACTCATCTGGCACATGTGTGTATGTGACACAACCAAAAACTCTTAAGTGCACCACATTATGCTTTGATCATGTCGAGTCTTCTTGAGGAATTTTGTTCTTCACACTCTTTGTTGGACATATGTTTAATATGTATACTACAGTTGCTACTGCCTCAGCCCAATACTCATTTGACAAATGTTTGGTTGCCAACATACTACGTTCCATTTCCATAATGGTTATGTTCTTTCTCTCCGCGACACTGTTATGATGTGGTGTATATCGCGCATTAAATTGCTTATAGATGCCATGATCTTTACAAAAGTTTTGAAATTCTCTTGAAATATATTATTTTCCTTTGTTAGTTCTCAGACACTTGATGTAATAGCCACTCTGCTTTTCCACAAGTGATTTAAATTGTTGAAAAGAACCCAAGGTGTCAGATTTATGCTTTAGAAAATAAATCTTTGTCTTTCTTGAGTTATCATCAATGAAAGTTAGAAAATAAGTATTGCCTCCTATAGATGGAGTTTGCATTGGTCCACAAATGTTTGAGTGTACAATTTCTAGTGGAGCTTTTTCTCTGTAAGACTTTCCAACTGGAAATGATTCTTTGTGTTCTTTTCCAAATATGCAGCCTTCACATATCCTTTCTGGTTTTTTGATCAATGGAAAACCTTTTACCATATTCTTTGTGTGTAGCAGCTTTAGACATCCAAAGTTCAAATGTTCAAATCTGAAATTCCATAACCAAGAATCATCGTGTACTTTAGATTGGAATGTTTCCTTCATCTCTGCACCACTTTCTCCTTTCTTGATATTGCACGCACTATTTTCTTCATTGGAACTGCGTGCACTTTTTGCTATAAATGCAGTGTCTAATTGCGTGCTTTTTCCTTACCAACAGCTTGTGTTGCATTCTTCTTCTTGGTTGGCTTCTATGTCAATGGGACCATTCTGTTAATTGTCATCTGAATTCTTGCAATAAGTTGATTTCTTGAGAATTTATCCATAATCACATAGTGATTATCTTCCATGTAAATTTTGTATCATTTCTGTAACTGTTGTCCCGTGCTCATCAAATTATGCTTCAAACCAGAAACATAATATACATCAGGCATGAACTTTTGTTCTCCTTTCTTTGTTAAAATGTTTACACTGCCTTTTCCTAAGACAGTGACTTGGATATATGTTCCAAGTGTAACCTTGGTTTGGACTGACTCATCCAAACTAGAAAACAATTCTATGTTTTTTGTCATGTGGTTACTACAACCTGAATCTAAATACCATATGTCACATGGACTTTCTTGAGAAACATTGCATTCAACTGGGGATACTACAGGCATAACCTTAGCGTGCACCATAAACATAGGGTGAGTTTGGTTATTTGCATTGTTTGACTGATCTTGACTTTGTTTGTTCTGATTATATTGTCTCTTTCTGCACTCATATGCATAATGTCCATATTTTTTACAGTAATGGCACTGAATGTATGATTTGTCAGTCCTTTGACCACTTGGCTGACTGGGACTTGGGTTTTTACCTCTTCCACCAGTATTTCCAGGATTGTTATTGCATCCACCTCTGACATAACCTCTTCCTCTACTTCTAGAGTTAGCTCTCCCCCTTCCTCTTCCACGGCTTATAGATGACTGTGTTGAAAATGCATTCTCTAATGACATACTTGACCTATTCAATATATGTTCATGATTAATGAGGGAAGCTTGCAGTTCATCTAGACTAAACTGACTGAAGTCTTTGTTCTCTTCTAGAGTCACAACTAAGGTATCAAATTTAGGAGGAAGACTCCTAGGTACCTTCTCAACAACTTGTTTGTCTTGTATGGTTTCACCATGAGACTTAATCTGATTTATCAGGCCAATGACATGGGTATAAAAGGAATCAACTGTATCAGAATCTTTAGCTTCAAAATCTCTTCAAAGAATTTGTAATTTTGCAGTCATTACTTTGTCCATACCTTGATAAGAGGTTTGTAATATGTTCCATGTTCCCTTGGCTTGTTTTGCTTATGAAACTCTTGGGAGTATGCTCTCATGCATGGCTTGATGTATGTAAAGCATCGTCTTTCCATCCTTCTTTCTTTGTTCTTTGAAGACATCCTTCTCATCTTGTGTGAGGGAATTGTATGCTACCTGATCTACCGGTTCCACATAACCATTTTCAACTATATCTCCCATACATATTGACCTCAGAACAATGCCTTCATGGTCAAGGACCACATCTCATAATTCTTTCCTGTAAAAGTGGAAGGTTGCAGATTTGAGGTAGAAGCCATATTTCCTTTCAAACAAAGTTACTTCTTTGATAAACTTGTTCTGATAGAATCTGCTCTTATAGAAGATCTTGTATCGATGTCGCATACAAATTACTCTACGCAACGCAATTTCAAATATTGTGCACCAAACAGGCTTCACGACAAAGTTCTCAAAACTAACCGTGCAAGGAACAAACTACACGATTTGTTGGGCGTTGTGAATAAACACACTTTATGAAATGATTTATGGATTCAAAATAACACAATTCTATTCTTAGCACATAAACTCAAAAATATGACAGAAGCTCAAAATACACATGAAATACTTGATATTAATAACTTCAACGCAGTGCACGAATACATAATACAATAACAAATATGAGCTTCGGCTCAAATGACTTATGTTGACTTTAAAGACACAAAGTTTTTTCTCGGACTTCTTCAATTCCTCAGTTGTTGTTGTTTCTCCTTATTATCTACTTCTCTGCTTCTGCTTTGTATCAACTGCATTATCTATTTGACTAACTAAGGACTCAGACTTATATGGACTCCGACTGAGACTTCCTGTAGAAGTAATATTGACTCAACATTAAAAATTACTATTAATACGATGACTCTTAAACTACTTAACTGAACTCGAGAAGATAAAGATTGGCTCCATTTATAACTCCATTTATAACTTCATTGTTTTCCAACTGACTTAGACTGAGTTTGAGTAAACATTGTTTGCCAACTGACTTAGACTGAGTTTGAGTAAAAATTGTTTGCTAACTGACTTAGACTGAGTTTGAGTAAACATGTGGCTTTGTATTTGCATAAAATTCCACTGAGTAACAAACTACTGACAAAATGACTGAGTGAAAAATCGACAATCTCACCAACTTGTAATTACTATTTCCAACATAACCTTCTATCTATTCGCTCTAAATTTCATCCATCGAGACAATATCATCTTTCATCCATCGAGACAATACCATCTCCTCTGCTGAAACATGGCAATAAATTTGTTCCCCAAAGATTCTACATCAAATAATGCATCTCCAATATCACACAACAAATTTACAATTTGATTTTGGATGGACTAACATCTTCTTGGTTGAAACATGGTAGTAAATTGGTTCTCCAAAGATTCTATATCGAACAAGGGAAATAGTTTTCTATATCAAATAATACATATCCAATATCACACAACATATTTACAGTTTGATTTTGGATGGACTAACATCTTCCTGGCTGAAACATGGCAATAAATTGGTTTTACAAATATTCTATATCAAACAAGGGAGATAGTTCCGGGGCAGCTAGAAAATATGGTAATTGAATCCAGCAGTAATAATCCTTGTTATTGTATTATGTTGTTTTTATTTTGGATTCATGTTTATCCAGTTATCCAGTACTGTAGAAATTTAATAATAGCACTGACAAACAACAATACCCCTGCACAGAGATGGAATTTGACAGACAATTTACCCGTCACGAAGCAATTTGTTCGTCAAATATATTAAAAATTTCCCAAAACCATCAAAATTCTTTGTTAAATGTGTCAAAACGGGCAGAGTTGTGGAAACCGTGGGTTGTCTAGATTTTAAATTCCAACCCTGCGCTGCACATCAACATAGTTCGATTACCGATCAGTTGTATTATTTGCTAAGAATGCCATTGATCCTAGAAAGTATTATTAATAATCTGTAGCCTACCAGCCTTCATCAACGTTTTTACCTGGAAAGGACCAAAAACTTTCCTTGGTCTTGCTACGTAGCAGGAGATCTTTAACTCCATACTGTAAAAACGCCAAACTTTCCTTTGTCTTGCTACGTAGAAAGAGATCGAAATTCTGAGTGATTTTTGGCATTTTATCTCTAAGGTTCTATCACAATCCTTCATCTATAGTGTAGTGATTTATAAAGCCACATTTTGGATTTGGTATATATGTGAATCTAAAACAGGGATGATTTTAAGGATGGAAATTTATTTTAAAATGTAGAAACCTTGGCGAATCTTACTAATCCTTCATATGCCAACTATAAATGATTGGCGATATTTTCGTAAAAATATTCAAATTTCTAAATATTTTATATAGTTTTTATAAAATTTTGGCGATTTTTAAGGTAAAATAATTTTATCCTATAGAATTGGGGCGAATCATTTTTAAAATAGTGAATCTCGTTTTTGGAAAAACCATGGAAAATTAGCCCATGAGCGAAAATTAACACACTTAACCCCTTAACCTTTCATTCTCATCTCGCCTCGGAATGTGGTTACCAATCATCTGACATTTGCTTGACGTGAATTGAATGCTTGTCCCAAGCTAAGACTTCAAAGATAATGAATGGATGTCTTTGTTGACAGTAACATGCTCCACCACATTGGTTAATAATTCATAAGCCACACGTTCATGACATTGAGCCAAGAGTTTATGTCTCATTATGCCAAGTTTTGATGTTGCCATTTTCAAGAAAAAATCATGCAGTCTACATAAGCCAGTAATTTATGTCTCATTATGCCAAGTTTTGATGTTTCCCTTTTCAAGAAGAAATCATGCAGTCTACATAAACGTGATTTTATCAATGCAGTCAAAAGAAACGTGATTTTGTCTTCCCTGCAAGTAGTGGTTTTGCGAAACTTCTCGTGGTTGCAGGAACAATTGGTTTTGTGAAAATTCTCCCACTTCCAGGAACAACTGGGAGTCGGGAATCTAAAACTCTATCAGTTCTAGCAATGTTCTAGTTGCATTGCTGAATTGATTTCAAAATAGGGGAGGGCGGTTATGGAAATTTGGAAGGGATGTTCACAGATAAGACTGGCTATGAATCTGCAGAAGCTCTTCCCAAGCGCTCATTGTTTTCCTGCAATGTAAATGAGGGTCGGTTTTTATCAAATGAAAAAAAATAATGCAATAGTTGAGTTTTTTGTATATTTGCGGAGTGTGGAAGGAAACTGTGCGCAACACAGTGACAAAATATTGCACGTTGTAATATAAATGCTTTAAACAAAAATTTGTAAATGCGGAATAACACAATGCTATGCTTAGCACATAAAATCATAAATGAGACATGAAACTTATCAACACACAAAATACTTGATATTAATAAAGTTTGGCGTACTTGGGCAGTTACATTATACAATATGCAATGAGCTTGGCTCCAATGACTTCTTCTGCTGATTTTTCAGACACAGAGCTTGTGCTCTCATACTTCTTCAACTCCTCAACTGCAACTGCTCCTTTCAACTGTTAAATCTGCACCCTCTACCTCATTTGTGCATCACCCTCTGCTAACTAAACACTCGGACTTATATGGACTCTGACTGAGACTTCTTATAGAAGCTAAGACTGACTCAACATTAAAGACGACCATTAATTCAATTGTCTCTTCAACCACTTAACTGAACTTGAGAGAGATAAAGATCGTCTCCTCATAGACAAATCGATAGAGATGTGAAGATCTCACTGTTGTAGGAAAATCTCCCTGTGGACAGGTAGATTGCCTCAAAGAGATAGACCCTAACTCTAAGACAGAAAGTGCTTAACATGGACACTGAATTCCTTTCAAATCTATACAAACTAATACATGAGAAGGAAGGAGAATAGTAATACCTCTTTATGAACGTTTGTCCCTACACGCTCTGAGTTGAGCTCCAAACTCTTGCTCCTCGCTGAGCCCTGTAGACAAACAAAGCATGACCACTTTCTACTCTATTGATATTAGCTTGAAAACAGATCTATCTATCAATGATAAGTTCATGTAAGATCAGACACAAACTAGAAAGAAACAGGCCAAACATGTCATATTAATGAGAATAATGGCAACAATACTTACAATCATAGATGCGAATGCGACAGCTTCGTCAAGTCCCCTTTGTCTAACCCTTGCTCGAAAGATCCACAACCTGGATGATAGCAGCTTCA
>ML791544.1:586139-608200 GCA_009831015.1 Picea engelmannii
CTAGCAATTCTTCCCCCTTTTCACCATCATAGAGCCTGCTTATATAGGTTAAGAGAAGCTTAACCTCTTGAGTTATCTTTAGAACAAGTTGAGGAATTCCCTCCTTGGATCAGGGATCTTATGATGGAACCAAGAATTCGAATACAACTGCCTTCTAAACTTGAGAGATCCTCCCCTTATTCTCCTCAACAGGCCAACTAATGCCTTAGATTAGACAACACTCCCTCAAAAGGGGCATCAGGGCGCTATAACACTCCCTAGGAAGCTTGAGGGGGGCGCCAGCACTCCAAGGATGGATAGCGCTCCTTCAGAGGGGCAGTGGTGCATTATAATGCTCCCTAAGACCTTATAGGGGAGCGCTCACCTTCAAAACCTTTGTTTAAGAGCTCCTCTCAGGTGATAAGAGTCTCTCGACTTCAGTTAATCATTTTCCCTCCTCCAAATCAAGTGTATGAGATGCCTTAAGTGCCTCCTTAGTGTCGTCATTATGGTAGTATGCTTGAACAATATTTGCAACACTCGTGAACAACTTGCGACACTTGCGAAAGTTGTAAGGAACATGCGACACTTACGACACTTATCGAAGTGAGAAATATTGAGGTGTAACACTCACCGACTTTTAATTACTATTTTCAACATTCCCCCTTAATTATAAGTAGGTGGGATTACAAAAGAAAATTACATCAAAAATTTGAATTTTCATTTATTGTCATTCATCGGTTATTGTGCAAACTCTTAGACTACTTCATGGATGCTAAAATGCATCTCTTGCTAAAGCCTTTGTGAAAATGTATGCGACTTGTTCATTTGATGTGCAAAACTCTAAACAGATCTTTTTGTTATTCACCAATTCTCTTATAAAATAATACCTTGTATCAATGTGCTTGGTTTTCTTGTGAAACACATAATTCTTTGATAACATGATGGCTGAATTGTTGTCACACAATATTGTTGTTGGTTCTTGTTGTTTATGCAACAAATATTTTAACATTCTTCTCATCCAAACTGCTTGACAAGCTAAGCTTGTAGTTGTGATGTAATTTGTCTCTCCTGAAGAAAGAGTCACAATGGATGGCTTCCTTGATGCTTATGATACCATACCTGTTCCAAAATCAAATGTGTACCCATAGGTACTTTTCCTATCATCTATGATGCCTCCAAAAGCACTGTCAATGTATCCAATGAGTCTCAAATCTTCTGAAGTGGAGTACTTAATGCCAAATTATTTTGTTCCATTCACATATCTCAGGTTCTCTTTCCTGTCTTCCAATGTGATTCTTTTGGTGCTTCCATGAACCTTGAAATTAGTCTCACTCCATACATAATATCAGGTCTTGTCATTGTTAGATACATAAGACTGTCTACCAGTCTTTTAAATAGTGTGTGATCCACTTTGGACCCGTTATCTTCCTTGTTTAACTTCAATCGTGTTATGACAGGTGTTGGTGTTGCTTTTGAATTCATCATATTGAATATTTTCAGAATTTCATGCGCATACTTGGATTGTGAGAGAAATATACCAGTTTTGTACTAGTGAACTTCTATTCCCAAAAAATATCTCATGAGCTCTAAATCATTCATTTCAAATTCATCCTTCATGACTAACTTAAAATATTCTATGCCAAAATCACCTGTAAAAATCAAATCATCTACATATAAACAAACAATTAGCATGTTACCTTGTTGATTTTCTTTGATGTACAGTGTTGGCTCACTTTCACTTCTCTGAAATCCATTTTGTGTGCGATAGAATCTATTCGACTGTACCAAGCTCTGGGAGCTTGTTTTAATCCATACGGTTCTTTCTCCAATATGCACACTTTGTCTTCTTGTCCTGGAACATCATAACCTTGTGGTTGTTCCACATATACTTCTTCTTCCAAGTTTCCATTAAAAAATGTTGACTTCACATCCATCTGATAAACTTGCCACTTGTACTGTGCCGCAATGGATAGCATAGTTCTAATTGTGTCCATGTGTGCAACTAGTGCAAATTTTTTATTGAAATAAATTCCATGTTGTGTAAAGCTTCTTGCAACTAAATGTTCCTTGTACTTCTGTACATTTTCTTTTGCATCTTGCTTGATTTTATAAATCCATTTGACACTTATAACATTCTTGTTTTCAGGTACATCTACCAATTTCCTTGTTTAATTGTTCTTTATGCATTTGATTTCTTCATCCATGGCTTATGTCCACACATCATCTTTGACAACTTCTTCAAAAGTTAATGGATCATCTATTTGTGAAAACAAAGAAAAAACTGAAAATGAATTTGTTGCGTCTTCATTATAGATGTCATGCAAGCTTCTTGTCTTTCTTGGTAAAAGAATTGATAATGTTGGATCTAGGGATGTAGAACTACTTGGACTCCTTGCTAATGTTTGATGTTCTCTAGGTGTAGACTGCACACCTGTTGTTCTTATTGGAGTGTTCTTCGATGTGTTTTGCATCGTAGTGCCATATGTAGAAGGGATTGTGCACGGACCTATGCATGGTGTTTGAACCATTTCATCTTTTGTGTCATCATGCTCCATCACGTCAATAATTTTGACTGTCTTTTTTATCCTTTATTCTCCACGAACTAAACATCGCAGCTAATTATGACTTTCCTTGCGACAGGGTCATACAACTTGTATCCTTTTGTTTCTTCAGAATACCGAACAAATATACATTTTTGTCCTTTGTTTTCAATCTTTCTTCTTAGCTCATCTAGAAAATGTGCATATGTGACACAAACAAAAACTTTTAAGTGGGCCACATTGTGCTTCAATCATGTCCAGGCTTCTTGAGGAATTACATTCTTCACACTCTTTGTCGGACATATGTTCAATATATATATTGCAGTTGTTACTGCTTCATCCCAATACTCATTTGACAAATGTTTGGTTGTCAACATATTACGCACCATTTCCATGATGGTTCTGTTCTTTCTTTCTGCGACACCATTTTGTTGTGGTGTATATCGTGCGGTAAATTGCGTGTAGATTCCATGAACTTTACTAAAGTTCTGAAATTCTCTTGAAATGTACTCTCCTCCTTTGTCTATTCTTAGACACTTGATGTAATAACCACTATGTTTCTCCACAACTGGTTTAAACTGATGAAAACAACCCAATGCGTCAAATTTATGCTTTAGGAAATAAATCTATGTCTTTCTTGAGAAATCATCAATGAATGTTAGAAAATATGTATTGCCTCCTATAGATGGAGTTTGCATTGGTCCAAAAATGTCTGAGTGTACAATTTCTAGTGGATCTTTTGTTTTGTAAGACTTGCTAACTGGAAATGATTCTTTGTGTTGCTTGTCAAATATGTAGCCCTCACATATCCTTTCTAGTTTTTCAATCAATGACAAGCATGTTACCATATCCTTTGTGTGTAGTAGCTTCATACCTCCAAAGTTTAAATGTCCAAATCTAAAATTCCATAAACAAGAATCATCATGTATTTCAGATTGGAATGTTGCCTTCATTTCTACGCTATTTTCTCATTTCTTGGTATTGTGCGCACTATTTTATTCATTAGAACTGCGCACAGTTGTTGTTGTAAATGCAGTGTTTGACTTTGCATCTTTTGTTTTACCAATGACTAGCATTGTATTATTCTTATTCGATGTCTTCAATATCAATGTGAACATCTTGTTACTTTTCATCTGGATTTTTGCAATAATTTGATTGCTTGAGAATTTATCCATGATCACATAGTGATTATCTTCCATGTAGATTTTGTATCCCTTTTGTAACAGTTGTCCTATGCTCATCAGATTATGCTTCAAACTATAAACGCAATACACATCAGACATAAAAAAAAATTCTCCTTTCCTAGTTAAAATGTTTATACTGCATTTGCTTAAGACAGTGACTTGGATATATGTTCCAAGTGTAACCTTGGTTTGGACTCACTCATCCAAACTAGAAAAAAGTTCTATGTTTCATGTCATGTGGTTACTGCAACCTGAATCTAAGTACCATATGTCACATGGACTTGCTTGAAAAATATTTCATTCAACTGGGGATACTATAGGAATTTCTACAGCACGTGCCATAAACATAGGGAGAGTTTCATTATTTGTGTTGTTTGATTGATATTGACCTTTCTTATTCTGATTATACTATCTCTTCCTACACTCATATGCATAATGTCCATACCTTTTACATTAATGGCATTGAATATTTGACGTGTCAGTTCTCTGACCACTTGGATAAATGGTACTTGGGTTTTGGCCTCTTCCACCATTATTTCCAGGACTGCTACTGTGTCCACCTTTGGCAAAACTTCTTCCTCTGCCTTTAGAGTTAGCACTCCCCCTTCCTCTTCCACGGCTTATAGATGACTGCCCGAAAAATGCATTCTCTAATGACATACTTAACCTATTCAATCTTTGTTCATGATTAATGAGGGAAGCTTCCAGTTCATCTAGACTAAACTGACTCAAGTCTTTTCTTTCTTCTAGAGTCACCACTAGGGTATCAAGCTTAGGAGGAAAACTCCTAAGTACCTTCTCAAGTTTCTCAACAATTTTTTTGTCTTCTATAGTTTCACCAAGAGACTTAATTTTATTTATCAGACCAATGACATGGGTATAAAAGGAATCTACTGTATCTGTATCTTTCATTGACAGATTTTCAAAATCTCTTCTAAAAATCTATAATTTTGAAGTCTTTACTTTTTCCATACCTTGATAAGAGGTTTGTAATATGTTACATGCTTCCTTGGCTTTCTTTGTTGATGCAACTCTTGGAAGTATGCTCTCATGCATGGCTTGATTTATGTGAAACAACACCTTTCCATCCTTCTTTCCTTGATCTTTCAAGACATCCTTCTCATCTTGTGTGAGGGCATTGTATGTTGCCAGAGCTATTGGTTTCACATATCCATTCTCGACTATCTCCCATACATCTTGACCTTGGAACAATGCCTTCATGGTCAAGGACCACATCTTGTAATTCTTGTCTGTAAAAGTGGGAGGTTGCAGATTTGAGGTAGAAGCCATATTTTACGTTTCAACAGATTTTATGTTCTTGAACTTGTTCTGATAGAACCTTCTCTTGATAAACTTTCTTTTGATCAACCTGCTCTGATACCATATCTTGGATCTAGTGTGCGACGGTAAAAAACTTGGATCCTCAACGCGCAATAAAACTATGCACTGTAATATAAACACTTTAAACAACAATTTGTAAATGTGGAATAACACAACGCTATGCTTATCACATAAACTCAAAAATGCAACATGAAACTTATCAACACACAAAATACTTGATATTAGTAAAGTTCGACGCACTGCGCACGGTTACATTATACAATATGTAATGAGCTTCTGCTCCAATGAATTCTTCTGTTGATTTTACAGACAAGGAGCTTGTGCTCTCATACTTATTCAACTCCTCAGTTGCAGTTGCTCCTTTCGATTGTTCTATCTACACCATCTACCTCGTATGTGCATCATCCTCTACTAACTAAGGACTCGGACTTATATGGACTTCGACTGAGACTTCTTACAGAAGCTAAGACTGACTCAACATTAAAGACGACAATTAATTCGACTATCTATTCAAACACTTAACTAAACTCAAGAAAGATAAAGATAGACTCCATTTATAACTCTCTTTCTTTTTGACTGACTTTGAGTAAACATGTGACTTTTTACTTGTAGACTGTCTGACTGACAATTCAACTATTGATAGATTGACTGAGAAACACATTGGCAGAGACGTGAAGATCTCACTAACTTGTAATTACTATTTCCAACAAGAATTAATCTCCACTTATCCACCTATATTCCAACACATCCATTTAGCTTAGCTACACCTATCTGTTAGCATATCCAGTTAGCTTAGCTAGACTTCAGTTATTCCTTCAGTTCAGTAGTTGTTAACAATAGTTAGTCCTTTGAGATATATTTGTATTTTTTGTGTAATCTATTTAGTCCGTTGAGATCTATTTGTATTTTTTGTGTAATCTATTTAATATCGAGAAGGGTAATGAAGCCCTACGGTTTTTTTCCCTTATTTTTGTTTTGATTCTCTGTCTCTGACTGTATCATGGTATCATATCATCAGGAGTAAGACTCTTCACCGAGTCGAGAGTAGTCCAATCCAAAAGAAGAGACCAAACCGACTTAGAGCATATTCGATTAGAGAAAGGGAGAGTGGATCACTTCTGAGATCGAGAGCAAGTACACGTGGGATGAGCAGGTCAATTCGGTACCAAGAATAAGCCTTTTTACAAACCTGCTGAGACTTCTGAAACCGTTTGAATGTCGGTCAAATTTAGCAACTAGACTTCTGAAGAGTGAGGCCACGCATGGAGACTACAGGTTGCAGGGAGAGATCTAATCATTGTTGAGAAGAGGTATGAATCATGATGGATTGCACCTGGATACCTGCGTGGATTATCTGGATATGATCCGCGTCTGATCACATGTCGGAGAGACCACGTTTGACATTGCGTGTGGGTTTGCAGAGCTTCCGATCACTAGATGTGAAGAACATGTCACCACATATTCTTCACATGTCACCACATATTTTTTGAGTGCATGCAGGAGGAGTTGTCGAGGGCATTTGTAGTTGTCTCGGTGATGGGATCTCAAGGAGAAACCCAACCAAACCAAACCAGTGCTTCGAAAATTCTGGTAATGACCTGAAGTGTTTTTTTTTTTCTTGAGTCGATGCGTGCCAGTTTGGACCGCAACCGTCTAGGCTTTCAAATGTTGGTGCTAGACGATAAGGCTTGCCAAAGAGTTTTGTATCGCGTCAATCGTTATATTTTTCCATAGTTCTTATCGCTTCCATATCAGAGATAGTGAATTCGTTGTTATTTAATCGAGTCATCCACTTGTTGTTTAAAGAAGATGTTTTGATTCCCACTGTTATGATCGCCACCATTCTTGATTGTTTCCATCCACATTTGGAGGAGCTACGATTGGTGATAACCAACAAGAATTTGGAGAATCGACTCAGCCATCGTGTGAAAAACCAGTTTGTATTGTTGTTGTAGAAATTGAAGGGCGTTTGCAGCTGTTGTTGAAGGCCTCAAAGCTCAAGTAGAGGCATGAGAAAAATCCGTGAGGAGGTCGATGCCAATTTAGGCCTCGATTGTCAAATTCTTGCAGTTAGTGAGGAAAAGAGAAGTTTTTGAAAGAGGGAGAACCTGCTGTAAAGGATTGCCTTCTTGTGTTTTTTGTTAAATATAATGTAACCTCAATAGGCTCAATAGGCTGATGTACACTGCCAGTTGTACTTTCTATTCTTGATTTGCTTGAGCCTATTTAGCTCAGCTATTTCCCTTTGCATAGTACCACTTCTTTATGATCATCTTCATGTATTCGTTTTGTACTCTTCTTCTTATATTCTAATATATTGTTTTATGTTCTATTCTTTCTCTCTGCATTTCTTGCTTCACAATTTATCATGGTATCAGAGATTCAGCAGTAAGCCTCTTCACATAGGCTGGAGAGCAACACGATCCTCAAGCAGCGCAGAGCTTACACGAATCTTGAGAGCATTCGACAAAATCTTTTCACAAGGCCTGGAGAGTTTTCCATCATACTCTCAAAAGATCCTCGCATGAAACTTCCACGAGGAAGCAGACCGTCATACGCTCAAAATATCAGTGTAAGAAGCTCACGCGAGGTCGTAGAGCGTACCATGCTCGAATGTTTCAAGGAGCAGAAACACGAGAAGCAAGCAGAGACTGAGAATGAAGAAATAGTAAAGATTCTTGTTCAATTTTCAAAGAATCATCAAAGATTCACGAAGAAGAGCTGCAAGAGGCGGGAACTCTTGAAGAATTCAAAGCGTTTGGTCAAATTCGTGAAAGATAGTTGCAGAAAGAAGAAGCGTTTAAAGCATTTCGGAAATCGCTCAAATCTGTCAAAGATTGCAGCAGAGAACAAAGAACTCGTGAAATTCTTTCAAATCTTTGAAAGATTCATGAATTTTTCTTCCGCGAAAGAAAATCCTTGCAAAGGCAGTAAAGAACACATCGCAGGTTCAAAGAACAACTTTCACGGCCATAAGATTCATCCTGCGAACATATCCGAGGTAGAAATCCAGTTCAGAAGGGACGAGGAGAGTGCGAAAAAGGCGAAATAATTTCAGCCATTAGATCTTACGCAGAGGACCGACAATCGTTGGATCAGCGAGAAAGTGCACGAGGTTTATTCCTCTGGAGTGCACATGAGAAATTTCGACTTGTGAAGTCATGAAATTTCGAAATCATCTAGACCGTCCATCAAGAGACACGTGGCGAGATCTCGACATTTCGCTGACTCGCAAGGTGTAAAGGTCAGAAGACAGCCATGAGAATTCGTGAATTGCGAAATCACGAGTTATTCTGAACCGTTGGATTGAGATAGATCGTGAGCCGTCGATATGATCCAATCGCAAAATCAGGGATCGGGAGTTGGACGAGCGAAGGAGACTGCTCTCCAAAACCCCAATACGCAAAATCCCGACATCACAAATCACGAAATCCCAAGAGGATTGTGAGCCGTCCATCTCAAAGGACAAATGGCAACAGATCCAAGTGCCATCATTTCGACATTTCGGAGGTCTTGTTGACGAAAGGTCGTGACACTCCACAGTGAAAGTCCCAAAATCCCGAAAAGATCACAGCCGTGCATTTGTTCGGAAATGTGGCGAACATCGAGGAAATCGTCGGCATCTCGGCTACAAGGGTTTCAAGTTGACAGAGGATTTGGAATCGCGAAATCGTGAAACGATGATGACTGTCCATCTTTCGCGGACACGTGGAATCAATTCAGGATCTCGGGAAATTTTTCGAAAAAGCGATTTCGACAAAATTGACAATTCAGACTTCGTGTTTTGGAAGCGTAGCGTGGCGAGGAATCACGAGTCGTGAAATAGCGATTCGCGAAATCCCGAAAGTATCTAGTCCGTCAAATCACAGAAAGATCTGGACCATTGAAATTGTCCAAAGGTGAAATTTCGACATTTCGGCGATTAGAGGTTGGAGTGACAAGAGATCGGAGGACTCGTATAACGAAGTCCCAAAGACAGAATCAGGTAAGTAAGAATTTTTTTTCTTTTTTCCTGTTTTGCTAAATTCTTTAAAAGATGGTGACGTCTAGCAATTTAGGACCAACTCAGGGTACGATTCTTCTTGGCAAGAACTATGAGCTCTGGTCTCTTCAGATGAGATCCTTCTTGCAAGCACAAGATTCCTGGGATCTAGTGGATCATGGATATGTGGAACCAGATCCAGCAGGCCTGTCCGCCATGACTAATCAACAGAAAATTGCTCAGGCAACGCAGAGAAACAGAGAAAATAAAGCTAAATTTTGGATTCAAAATTTTGTGGATGACTCGATTTTCTCAAAAATCACAGGCACTGGTACTTCAAAATAGGCCCGGGACATCCTTAAATCTTCCTACCAAGGAAATGACAGGGTCAAAACAGTTAAATTGCAGACCTTGAGAACGTAATTCGAGACTCTAAGGATGACATAGTTTGAAAATGTGGATCAGTTCATGACCAGAGTCATGGGCATTGTGAACCAGATCAGTTTGACTGGTGAAACCATCACTGATCAACGAATTGTTGAGAAAATCCTCAGAAGCTTACCAAAGAAATTCGAAATGGTTGTAACAACAATCCTTGAATCCAAGGATCTGTCATGTTTTTCAACAGATGAACTAATTGGTTCTCTGGTGACACATGAGACCAGACTGCATCTCATAGATGAGTCAATCTCCAATGCTTTCAAAACTCAACTCTCCTTTAGCAGAGGGCGAGGCAGAGATCACCAAGGAAGAGGGAGAAGTCACATAAATCCTCACTCCAGTGGAGGTAACAGACAACAATATCCGAATCAAAATTTCCAAGGTCAAAGACAACAACAACAAAATCAACATCAGAATTTCCAACCTCAAAGAGGCAGAGGGAGAAGATCAAATGACAAAACAAGCATACAATGCTATTACTGCAAAAAGTATGGGCACTATGAATCTGAATGCAGGAGGAAGCAAACAGATCAACTCTCAAGCAGAGCACATATGTCAAATCATACGGGAGAAACCTTAGGAGGTATGTTTCTCTCATGCCACAAGACTGAAGAACAACCTAAAGATCTCTGGTTGCTCGACAATGGATGTAGCAATCACATGACAGGTAACAAAGATTTACTTTCATGCATTGATTCTTCAATCTCATCTGATATTACACTTGGGAATGATTACTTAGTCAAAGTTCAAGGAAAATGAGTTGTTCCTATTCTTACTAAACAAAATGTAAAGAAAGACATAAAGAATGTCTATCATGTTCCATATCTAAAACATAATTTTCTAAGTGTAGGAAACCTCATTGAACATGGCTATAAGGTACTTTTTGAGGGAGCATCTTGCAAGATATATGACAAAATCCCAAGAAGAAAATTGATTTCTGAAATTCACATGACTTAGAATAGGATGTTTCCCCTTACACTCAGAACTGCAAATCTGATTCAACCATATGCACAAAGTGCATCAACCCTGAATGAAACAATGGTTTGGCATACAAGATTTGGACATCTACCATTTCAGAGTCTAAGTATTCTTCAGAAGAACTCCATGGTCAAAGGTCTTCCTATCTTTAAAGAGCAAATTCCCCCATGTGAGTCTTGCATACTTGGAAAGCATAAGAGGACCAGTTTTCCATAGTCTTCCAATCAAGCTAAACAACATCTTGAACTTGTTCACACTGACCGATGTGGACCAATGCAAACAGAGTCCATAGGTGGAAACTTTTATTTTCTAACGTTTATTGATGACTTTAACAGAAAAATATGGATCTATTTTCTCAGACACAAGTCTGAAACTTTTGCAAAATTCAAAGAATTCAAGGCAGAAGCTGAAAAACAGAGTGGCAAATATATCAAAGCACACAGGTCACATGGAGGAGGAGAATACAACTCCAGATAATTTGCAAATTTCTGCAAATCACAAGGCATTATCATGCAAACAACAGCTAGGTATACTCCACAACAGAATGGAGTGGCTAAAAGAAAAAATCAGACAATAATGAATATGGCAAGAACACTTCTAAAAGAGAAAAGTTTGTCAAATATTTTTTGGGCTGAAACAGTAGCATGCTCAGCTTATCTCCTAAATAGATGTCCAACCACCAAACTAAAGCTAAAAGTCCTTCAAGAAGCATGGAGTGGGACAAAGCTCAATGTTGTGCATCTAAGGACATTCGGATGCATAGCATACGCTCACATACCTCCCGAATTAAGGAAGAAACTTGATGACATAAGTGAGAAATGTATTTTCACTGGATATAGTGAAACATCTAAAGCTTACAGGCTTTACAATCCAATCACCAAGAAAATAATTCTCAGCAGAGATGTAAAATTTCTAGAAAATCAATTCTGGAATGATTCAGAAAATCAGCAAATGGACAGTCAAAATCCATTGCTGCCAAGTTCTGAAAATGCAGAAAATTCAGGACAACAAGTACCTCAAACTATTCTTCCAAGATTGTAGGTACACAGACAACCTGAAAATTCTCAGGATAACTCAACTTCCAGCAGAGAATCATTCTCTGAACCACAAAATCAGAGAACTCAAAGTTTGAGAGAAATCCATCAGCAGTTGGATGACTTTGAACAACACAACCTTTTTGCTTTAATGTCATGTCAACCTACATATTTTAAGGAAGCAGCTAAGGAGCCACATTGGGTTCAAGCCATGAACCAAGAAATTGACTCCATTGAGAAGAACAAGACATGGGATCTTGTTGATTTGCCAAGTCACAAGAAGAGTATTGGTGTCAAGTGGGTTTACAAAACTAAACTCAATGAAAAAGGGCAGATCGAAAAACACAAGGCAAGACTTGTTGCCAAAGGATTCTCACAACAACCAGGTACTGATTATGGTGAAAATTTTGCTCCAGTTGCAAGATTAGACACTGTAATGACTCTATTGGCCATAGCAGCCCAACACAAATGGAAAGTATACCAGATGGATGTCAAGTCAACATTCCTGAATGGTTTCTTAGAAGAAGAAGTTTATGTCGATCAACCACCTGGATTTGAAGTCCAAGAGCAGCCAGCCAAAGTATATTAGTTGAAGAAAGCCTTGTATGGATTAACGCAATCTCAAAGAGCTTGGTACAATAGAATTGACACTTACCTGATCAAAAGTGGTTTCAGCAGAAGTCAAAATGACCCAACTCTTTACACCAAAACAAATTAGCACGGTAAAATTTTGATTGTATGTTTATATGTTGATGACATGATCTATATTGGAAATCTTGAGTTAACAAATTTTAAACATGCCATGCAATCTGAGTTTGAGATGACAGATCTTGGCATAATGAAATATTTTTTAGGGATTGAGGTTTATCAATCAACCAAAGGCATTTTTGTCTGTCAGAAGAAGTATGCAACATACATCATTCATGGAATCCCCAAAAGATTCTCATTGGAAAATGGCGAAACGAATTTTGAGATATGTTGCAGAAACTCTCAATTTTGGCTTATGGTACACTAAATTTGATAGTAATCAACTTTCTGGTTACACAGAGAGTGATTTTGCAAGCAGCCTAGATGACAGGAAAAGCACATATGGACATGTTTTCAACTGGGCACAAACCTAATCTCATGGGCATCAAAGAAGCAACGAATTGTTTCAATATCTTCTACAGAGGCAAAGTATGTCGCTGCTACCTCAGCTTCCTGTCAAGTTGTGTGGCTGAGAAGAATATTGAAAGATATGTCACATACAGAAAAGGATCCAACTCCTATTTTCTGTGACAATACTTCAGCAATTTCCCTATCCAAAAACCATGTGTTTCACAAGAAAAGAAAACACATTGACACTCGTTTTCATTTCATACGCGAGCTAGTCAATAATGATGATATTGTACTACAATTATGTGGTTATCGAGATCAACTTGCTGATATCTTTACAAAGCCACTGGGAAAATCGGTTTTTGATTTTCAGAGACAACACTTAGGCATAATCAGTGTTGATGTTTGTAACTGTTGAGTTTAAGAGGGAGTGTTAAATATAATGTAACCTCAACAGGCTGACTGTACACTGCCAGCTGTCCTGGCCAGCTGTACTTTCTATTCTTGATTTGCTTGAGCCTATTTAGCTCATCTATTTCCCTTTTCATAGTACCACTTCTTTATGATCATCTTCATGTACTCGTTTTGTACTCTTCTTCTTATATTCTAA
This sequence comes from Picea engelmannii, assembly GCA_009831015.1. Classification (NCBI taxonomy): domain Eukaryota; kingdom Viridiplantae; phylum Streptophyta; class Pinopsida; order Pinales; family Pinaceae; genus Picea; species Picea engelmannii. The sequence continues at coordinate 599,327 of ML791544.1, forward strand.
TATACTGTTTTCTGTTCTATTCTTTCTCTCTGCATTTCTTGCTTCACAATTTATCATTTTTGACATGTTAAAGTGAAAGTGAATGAACAAGAGAAGTCATGGGTTAGAAAAGAAAAATAAAAAAACTCTAGAGAGAGATGAAACAGATGAGGAGAAAGAATCAGTAGGAAGAGTCATTATATTTCACAAAACAATATGGAGTGTTTCCAGTTGCAAATGAAGAACCCATGCTTGAGGATCATAATGTAGTGTTGGACCATATCAATGAAGAACATGAAGAAATCGGTGAAATATTGAAAAGATTAATGTCAGTTCTTCCATCCTTCTTATTTAAAAATTTTAAGCTTTGGGAAATTAAAATGGAACGATTATTGGGTTCAGTAGATTTATGGAAATTTGGTTAAGATGGTTTGGTCAATCCCCTTGATAAGAGAAAAGATAAAATAGCATTATATATCTTATTAGTTTATCACTGAATAAAAGTCTTTTGTCTACTATTTTATATGAATTTGTTGAAGCAGACAATGAAAAAGAGTTTTTGAATGCTTTAGAAATGAAGTACAGTGTGAGGGAAAGAAAGATAGATAACACTAAAATTAATGAAGATATTATTATTGAAAATGGTGGTTGTGTTGAAAGTATTGTAACAGAAACAGATACTCAAGATCGAGATCGTAGCAATGTGAAGAAATTGTTTGTAACTACCAATGAAGTGTTAGTTTTTCATAGAATTTAGGTTGAGCATGAATTTCATTCCATTTTAACAATTAACCATAACCATAAATGTTGCAGCAACCAAGATCACATGAAGAAGCACCATGCACAAGAACACAAGATATATCCTTGGAAACCCTTCTCACACAAGGGAAAAAAACCCAGCCAAATACTTTCTATAATTTTCAAGAGAAAGACCTTTTCACCACAAAGAATATCCTAGCACACAAGAGGGTGCACAAAACCTAGAAACCCTAGCTCCCAACAGAGGTGCGCTACTTTGACCAAGAAGTGTACTTGCTGAACTTTCCAAAACTTGTAAGTGAGTGTGTGTCTACAAATGAAAGATTTCATATTACTTATATTAGACTTATCCTATCAATTGAAGTGTCTTTTGACACAATAGGACCGACCTCACTTAGACATATTAATTGTTTATTATTATAATAATTAATATTAATATTACTATTAATATTAATATTACTATTAAAATTAATATTACTATTAATTATCTTTTACAATTTATCTTTAGACACAATAAGATTGGGCCTACCTGTACCCTTTACACAATAACTAGGGTTACATGTAGGTCCGACTCTTGAACAATATATAGCAAAGGATCTGATACACCCTCTAGTGCTCATCTACTAGGGCCCACATCCATAGGGATGCCATATACTTGAGTCACTGCATTACACAGATGAGCTAGGTCCTCACATGTGCACTTATGCTCATCCATAGTCACGTCTTCTCTACATATATTCTTTCTTAATGCCACCGACAGGAGGATCATCTGGAGTCTTCACATCAACTCTGTTGTTGTTCAAAGGAGGCCATCACGTCATCTTCGTTCTTATTCTCATGATTATGTGCCCGATGCTTTTCAGGATTCCTTTAACTCAACAGATCGCTCTTACATCATATAATCATATGGATTTATTCTCTCCCATGTCATGGAGGATGCCATATACATTCCTAGCCTTTGTCCCAGGTTGGAACCACAAACCCTTTATTAGGGGATTTCTCTCAGGTTTGTAAGCTGAGGGTAAGACTTCACATAACTTCTATATTCCACATCTCACGGGTTGTAAGCTGGAGGATGTCTCCTACAGTTGCAATCATTAACACTCCCTCTTAGCTAGGGAGGGATTCTCTATCAAGCCAAGTCTCATACCGATGTACACTAAATTTTGTTTTTGGCTAACATCATTCATACTCCCTCTTAATCTTGGAAGCATTTTTTTACCAAGTAAATGTTTGTAGTTTGCAAGTACACCATATTTATTCTGTATCATATCTTTGATATGAAGATTATTTCATCTCATCGTATTTTGAACACTGAAATCACGTGGCTCTTAGTTTTCATCATAGGATCCATATCATGATCAAGTAAGTCTGTCAGAAGCTTGTGAAGCCTCATTTCTTTGCACTTTTACTGCTTGTAAAAACTCTATCTCTAGTACACTCAAGGTTTTGTTTCCTGCTGTGTCAGGAAACCCTAGAAGACTTCAAGGTGGAACATTGACTAGATGTGATCTTCTGGTCTATTGCAATTTCTTCTTAATCTGAATCGAAAAATTATGCAACCTCAATTTCACACTATAGATATATCTTGGATCATGTCCAATTGTGTCTTTAATGCACATTTTGTTGTTTCCTAGTGATTATGTCTTGGTTGACTCATCACATTCTCTGCATGGCATGAATCAAGTCTGGTGTTAACTGAATACATTAGTGATTCAATCGACTATGGACTAGTCTCGTTTGAATCATCATCAATCTTATTCTTTAAATCCATCATGGTGGATTTACATTCTATCATACTTCTTTCTATATATTTTCCTTGAAGCAGGAAATTTTTTTCGGTCCTCTGTCATACTTCTTGTCCCAAGAATATGGTGTATCATACTCGGGTTCTTCATCTTGATTTCAAAAGTTAAGGATTACTTGTATCTAGCAACATGCTTTCTGAATAAGTCATCAGGATCAGGTTCTTGTCATCAACACAATATAGGTTTGGATTAGCAACATTCTTGTTGAAATCAAGAATCTATCTATCTGATATATATTTCAACTCATGAATGTTTATGCAGATGTAAGTGAATTGGTTTGCTGAATCAAGTGTCTCATTATGAACAACTCCCTCTGTTTATGAGAAAACTTTGTCTATGGATCTTTTATTTTATTTCTTGATACTTCCATTAGCTACATGCTAGATATTATAGATCCATTTGGAAGTTACTACAGACTTCTTTCTGTGGTCCCTGAATAACATTTTATGCATCATTCTTCAGTACGTATTGTATTGGTATTCTTCTATGGTGGCATCTTGTCATACGAGTTCCCTTGTTGCTTCTTTTCTTGGAAGGTTCCTTGAGAGGCTTGTATGCTTTTCTCCATCTTGCATTGTGAGTCTAGATAGGCATTTTATGCCTTGCTACAATATCACTGATCATATTAATTTGAGCAACTGGATCAACTGGAATAATATCTTTCTCCCTCTGAACTGTTGAAGGGGGAGAAGGTATAGTCTTACTGTCAATCTCCATCTGAGATTCTCTGGATCTTTGAAAGATTATATATTCTTCAAGGGAAACGTTTTTATTTGTCTCAATCTATTTCTGATCAGGTATGTCGATCTAGAATGTTTTGGAGATTCACCATATCCCCTTCTTTTTTAAGAGTAATGTTTTTGCTTTGTTCTTTCACAAGGAAAAACTCTTTGGACTCCTTCTCTTTGAGTACTGGACACCCAAATAACCTGAAGTGTTCAATATCAGGCTTCACTTTGGTGAAGGATTCTATTCTGGTGAAGACTCTTGTTCTGAACATATACTATGTCATGCATGCTTCTTCCCATGAAATCATAGAAGGATTCTGATCATGCATTATTTCATTGATTGTCTCAAGGATGGTTCTATTCTTCCTCTTTCTCAAATAGTTTTGACTTTCTCTGAGTCAATGTGACTCCCTCTGAGGGATAAGCATCTTCCTTTGTTCTTGACCTGTCTGGAACAAGAAAAAAAGAGGAACCAAAACAAGAATATCTCCTAAAGGAAAATAATGAGTACATATCTAGTATCAAAACAATTTAAGGATTGTTAACACAACTACAACACCTACTTGAAATGTAGAAAACTTCAGAAATATGAGTTTAGAAGAATGACAATTACAACAATCAAACCTAGAGTCTTCCAATGTATTTTTTTTCTTCCAAGTCTCCTTCACTCAAGATAATAAGTGCTTTCTTCAACCTGTCTTTTGTACTAGGACAATATTCTATCTTGACAGAAGGTTGGGTTAGAGAAAAAACTCTATGATCTCAACTTTAATCCATCTAATATCTTTGACTTTAATTTTGACCAAAGGTTAGTATGATGGTCATAGCTTCAATATGAAATCTAGATCAAGAATAATGTCATAACAAGTAGATGCATATCGGAATAATCAAACCTGGGTTGCATTATTCTTTTCAATGTGTTGGATCTTGAGATCCTTTTGGATCTATGGCAAAAGATGCCTTCTCTTGCAAATACCCTTTAAATATTAACAAATTAAACATATGTGAGTACATACCTTTGATGGCATTTGCAGGTAGTGACGCCATCTCATAGCAGCGGTAATATTTACCAACTCTTAAAATATTTCAAGGGTGATTGCAATTGGTACAACAACTGATAGTGCAACTGCAATTTAGGGTTTTATGAGGAAACCCGAATTTTTCAAACTTCAAATTTTGAAATTTTGATCCAGGGGATAGATGCGTTGAGCTGAGGTTAGTAAGCTAGTGCAGTCAGATTTCTGAAAATCCAAATTTTACCCCCTCAAACTTGACCAATGGATTTTTGGACCAGTGCTTCTAGTTTTCTGGTACTTCTGGTTTTCTGGTACTTTTGGTACTCTGGTACTTCTTGTTTTCTAGTACTTCTGGTACTTCTTGTTTTCTAGTACTTCTGGTACTTTGTGAAAACTAGGGTTTCACATACTAGGAGATCCACCCACTGAAAAGGTGCACTGAACGTGCCAAAGAGTTCCTTGGGTTCGGGCACACTTTTCTAGAAGGTTTTGAGGGTGAAAATCTTCTTCAATAAAAAACCCTAATTTTCATGTACAGCAACAATGATGTTTTTCCTTTTTCTTGTGGAGATTCTTTTGCAATGGGTTCTTTCAAGACCTATGCTCTGATACCATGTTAGTTTTTCATAGCATTTAGGTTAATCATGAAGTTCATTTCATTTTAACAATTAACCATAACCATAAATGTTGCAACAACCAAGATCACATGAAGAAGCACCATGCACAAGAACACAAGATATATCTTGGGAAACCCTTCTCAAACAAGGGAGAAAAACCCAGTCAAATCCTTTGCTATACTTTTCAAGAGAAATACCTTTTCACCACCAAGAATATCCTAGCACACAAGAGGGTGCACAAAACCTAGAAACCCTAGCGCCCAAGAGATGTACGATACTTTGACCAAGAAGTGTACTTGCTGAAATTTCCAAAACTTGTAAGTGAGTGTGTGTCTACAAATGAAAGATTTCATCTTACTTATATTCGACTTATCCTATCAAATGAAGTGTCTATTGACACAATAGGGCCAACCTCACTTAGAAATATTAATTGTTTATTATTGTAATAATTAATATTGATATTACTATTAATATTAATATTAATTATCTTTTATAGTTTATCTTTAGACACAATAAGATAGGGCCGACTTGTACCCTTTACACAATAACTAGGGTTACAGGTAGGTCTAACTCTTGAACAATATATAGCAAAGGATTCGATACACCCTCTAGTGCTCATCCACTAGGGGCCACATCCATAGAGATGTCATAGACCTAAGTCACTGCATTACACAGATGAGCTAGGTCCTCACACGTGCACTTATGCTCAGCCATAGTCATGTCTTCTCTACAAATCTACTTTACCGTTGCCACCGACAGGAGGATCATCTAGAATCTTCACATAAACTATGTTTCTATTGAAAGGAGGCCATCACATCATCTTCGTTCTTATTCTCATGATGATGTGCCCAACGCTTTTCAGGATTCCTCTAACTCAACAGATCACTCTTATATTGGATAATCATCTGGAGTTATTCTCTCTCATGTCATGGAGGAGGCCATATACATTCCTAGCATTTGTCCCAAGCTGAAACCACAAAACCTTTATTAGGGTCTTTCTCTCAGGTTTGTAAGTTGAGGGTAAGACTTCACATAGATTCTATATTCCACATCTCATAGGTTGTAAGATGGAGGATGTCTCCTATAGTTGCAATCATTAACACTCCCTCTAAGCTAGGGAGGCATTCTCCATAAAGCCAAGTCTCATACTCATGTACACTGGATTTTGTTTTTGGCTAAGGTCATTCATACTCCCACTTAATCTTGGAAGTATATATCCAGACGCGTAGTTCCAGAGGGCGTAGTTCCAAAGGTCATAGTTCCAACGGGCGTAGTTCCAGAGGGCGTAGTTCCAGAGGTCATAGTTCCAGAGGGCGTAGTTCCATAGGTCATAGTTCCAGAGGATGTATTTCCACAGGTCACAGTTCCAAAGGGCGTAGTTCCAGAGGGCATAATTCCAGAGGTCATAGTTCCAGAGTTCGTAGTTCCACAGGTCATAGTTCCAGAGGGCCTAGTTCTAGAGGGCGAATTTCCAGAGGTCATAGATCCAGAGGGAATAGTTCCAGAGGTCATAGTTCCACAGGGCATAGTTCCACAGGGTATAGTTCCAAAGGCGTAGTTCTAGAGGGCGTAGTGCCATAGGTCATAGTTTCAAAGGGCATAGTTCTAGAGGGCGTAGTTCCAGAGGTCATAGTTTCAGAGAGCGTAGTTCCACAGGTCATAGTTCGACAGGTCACAATTCCACAGGTCATAGTTCCAAAGGGCCTAGTTCTAGAGGGCGTAGTTCCACAGGTCATAGTTACTTTATAGTTTCATTTTTTTTAAATGGGGTTTTATTGTTTTATTTTATAAGTAGTTTTAATGTTTAAGTTTAGTTTAAAAATCTTTAGTTTTAATTTTAAAATTTAATTTTTCGAGTTATATTCGTTTAGTTTGTTATGTTTGGTTTTAAATAATATGTGATTTTATTTAATAAAATGCATGTTTGTGTGTAGGATGATCGCGTGATCAAGGATTTAGATCAATATTACTTATTTAACCATATCCCCCCGTGTCTATATGCTCGATAATTAATGAAATGGGGAGTCCGCAAAACCAAACACTCTGTGGAACTATGACCTCTAGAACTATGCCCTTTGGAACTATGACCTGTGGAACTATGCCCTCTGGAACTATGACCTATGGAACTACGCCCTCTAGAACTAGGCCCTTTGGAACTACGACCTCTGGAACTATGACCTCTGGAACTAAGCCCTCTGGAACTATGCCCTTTAGAACTATGACCTGTGGAACTACACCCTATGGAACTACGCCTCTGGAACTATGACTTCTGGAACTACGCCCTCTGGAACTACACCCTTTGGAACTATGACCTCTAGAAATACGCCCTCTGGAACTAGGCCCTCTGGAACTATGACCTGTGGAATTGTGACCTGTGGAACTATGACCTGTGGAACTACCCCCTCTGGAACTATGACCTATGGAATTACACCCTCTGGAACTACGCCCTTTGGAACTATGACCTGTGGAACTACGCCCTCTAGAACTATGACCTCTGGAACTACGCCCTCTTGAACTACACCCTTTGGAACTATGACCTGTGGAAATACACCCTCTAGAACTATGACCTCTGGAATTACGCCCTCTGGAACTACGCCCTTTGGAACTATGACCTTTGGAACTACGCCCTTTGGAACTATGACCTCTTGAACTATGCCCTCTAGAATTAGTCCCTCTGGATATACGCCCTTTGGAAGTATGACCTCTGGAACTACGCCCTCTAGAACTATGACCTCTGGAACTATGCCCTCTAGAATTAGGCCCTCTGGAAGTATGATCTGTGGAATTGTGACCTCTGAAACTACGCCTTGTGGAACTACGCCCTCTGGAACTATGACCTCTGGAACTACGCCCTCTGGAACTACGCCCTTTGGAATTATGACCCATGGAACTACGCCCTCTGGAACTATGACCTATGGAATTGTGACATGTGGAAGTATGACCTATGGAACTATGCCCTATGGAACTATGACCTCTGGAACTACGCCCTTTGGAACTATGACCTATGGAACTACGCCTTTGGAACTATGACCTGTGGAACTACGCCCTCTAGAACTATGACCTCTGGAACTACGTCCTCTGGAACTATGCCATTTGGAACTATGACCTGTAGAACTACGCCCTTTGGAACTATGACATCTGGAACTACGCCCTTTCGAACTATGACCTTTGGAACTATGCCCTCTGGAACTATAACCTCTAGAACCACGCCCTCTGGAACTACGCCCTTTGGAACTATGACCTTTGGAACTATGCCCTCTAGAACTACACCTCTGGAACTATGACCTCTGGAACTATGCCCTCTGGATATACACCCTTTGGAACTATGACCTCTGGAACTACGCCCTCTAGAACTATGACCTATGGAACTATGCCCTCTAGAACTAGTCCCTATGGAACTATGGCCTGTGGAATTGTGACCTCTGGAACTATGCCCTGTGGAACTACGCCCTCTGGAACTATGCCCTCTAGAACTACGCCCTCTAGAACTACGCCTTTTGGAACTACGCCCTCTGGAACTATGACCAGTGGAATTGTGACATGTGGAACTATGACCTATGGAACTACGCCCTTTGGAACTATGACCTCTGGAACTATATCCTCTGGAACTACACCCTTTGGAACTATGACCTATGGAACTATGCCCTCTGGAACTACGCCTCTGGAACTACGACCTCTGGAACTATGCCCTCTGGAACTATTACCTGTGGAACTACGCCCTCTGGAACTACGCCCTCTAGAACTATGACCTATGGAACTACGACCTATGGAACTACGCCCTCTGGAACTACGCCCTTTGAAACTATGACCTGTGGAACTACGCCCTGTGGAACATCCTCTCTACATTTCCTCAATACAAGGAAGGACACATCTCAAATCACACCACTAAAGAAGCACTAAATAAAAAAATTCCATGGACTTTTTTAATGGAGCCGCCAAAGGATCCCCCTATAAAGGTTGGAGTGGG
>ML791544.1:629195-641258 GCA_009831015.1 Picea engelmannii
ATCCATTTCTTCTTTCATAGCTTTCTTCCATTGAGCACTTTCAGATACCTTAATTTCTTCCTGAAAACAACTAGGTTCTCCATCAATAGAAACAAAATCCATAGATGAAACATAATCATCATACATTTTAGGAGGATTCTTGATCCTCTTTGCATTCATGACTACTAATATGTCATTGGGCACCTTCATTACTCCACCTTGATTTATACACTTGTAACCAGCAGAATATGGAACTCCGAAAGATATCAAGTTATTTATAAGTTTGGGTACATGCCTTACATACTTTAATGTTCTTACTGAACCATCATGCATTTTAATCTGAACGCTACCAACTCCAATAATTTTATAAGAAAAATATTTTCCCATAAAAACAACACCATCATCAATAGATTTGTAAGTCGAGAACCAATTTCTATGAAGACACATGTGGCTACACACACCATAATCTAACAACCAATGTTGATATTGATGTGAAACATCACAAGTAGACAATACCTCATCAACTATGCCTAATCTTTTCCAATACCTCATCAATATCCTCATCAATATCCTCTTTGGAAGCATTTAATCTTTTGCAACAATCCTTCTTAAGTTGCACTGATTTTTTACAGAACCAACATTTTTGCTTACTCTTCTTTCCTTTTGAATTAGACCTTGATGTACCCCTCTAATTTTTCTTTTTTTTTTGTAGATCGATCTCTAACCACCATTTCTTCTATTTTTTAGGTTTCTTTACTGGATCTTTTCATCATCTCCTCAGACAACAAACCTCCCACAACAGTTTCATAGCCAATTGCATCTGTTTTAAGATAAACCAGATAGTTGTGACCAGATGATCCCAACACTCAGGCAAATGACACAGTAGCATAACCATCTTCTCTTCATCTTCGTACGTTACGTCCATACTAGATAATTGACAAATCAGAGTATTGAAAACATTCATGTGATCAACAATTTGGATACCTTCTTTTATCAGCAAGTTGTACAACTACCTCTTCAAGAATATTATATTCATCAGAGACTTTGACATATATAGACTCTTTAGTATGTTATGCAAACCTGGTGTTGTCTCCTCTTCAGCGATGTTAAACAACACTTCATCTTCCAGAGACAAACAAATGGTACTGAGGGCTCTTGCATCAAGATCTTCCCAGTACTCGTCTATCATTCTTGTCGGTTTCTTTGTCTTTCAAGCCAATGTCTTTTACAATCCTTGTTGCACAAGTAGATCGTGCATCTTGAGCTTCCATAGCGCAAAGCTATTCTTGTCATTAAATTTCTCCATCTCAAACTTAGAACTTTTCACTTTCGCCATTAGCAAAAACTTCAAAACCACTACTTATAAAACTAAGACTTTTTATAGTCGAGGATTTTTATTATATTTAAGATTAAACCCCAAAAATATAAAATTTAATTAAAATGTTTAAAAAAAAATTATTAAAAAAACCTTTATTTAAAAAACACCTTCTATTAAAAAAAAGGCAAACTCTTCCACCCTTTTACCTTTTATTATAATAAAAAAGGTCACGTTTAAAAAGGTCACGACCATGTCTTATGAATAAGACAAAAAACCTTTAATTTTTTGGTTCGACCTTCATACTATTTTTTTTTCTAAGTAAAAAGCGGGAGGATCCTATTTATATTAGATTTGCAGAGTTACAGATTCTATTTGTGATGCTAGTTGTCCTTCATGAACAGGAAACCAAGACAGCTGGACATTCTATGCCACTTGTGTTCAAACAAACAAAATTATCAGAGTGTTGTCCTACCCGAAGGAAACCAGGACGCATAGCCATTAGGATCATTCTATATTCTAACAACCTATTTACAACATGACTATGATCTAACTAGGCTAAAACCTTGTTCTGAAACAAAAAGAGATTGCTAACTATGAACATCACAAGACCTTTTAACCAGCCGGCTCGTCCTCTTCCCCATGCCTTCGCCATCCTGTAGGAAACACATAAGCTTGCGCGCACGTAGGGCACTGCCTTTTCAGGAGAGTCCTGGAGTGTGTAGCATACAGCATGTCAAGTCGATGGTCGATTTGAACTATACAGAAGATCTGATCGTCTAGCATGCTCTGCATTTCAAAGATTAGTGCTAGGTACCCCGGGTTGGTGAAAGGAAGTTGGTCCTGCCAATTTCCTTCAACAGAGGCCAAGGGAAATGGCCCCTGTGCTCCTTTGCCTTCATTTGCTTCATTGGCTTGATGTGCCTGCCGCTTATTCGGCTGAGTCGCTTCCTCATGAGATGCACCAGTGGGTGGGTCATTCTTTGGTTTTGCACAGAATGATACCTCTTCCTCAACATAGCAGGTGTTGAATTCCTCTGTCGGGTGAGTTTCTCTTTAACCACTCAGTATTCTCGTAGGCGAAATCTTGTCTTCAGTGCCAAAATCAGTGGGAGGATTCCAATTGTCCAGGACTATGAAAAGAGGGTGCTTAGGATAGATTTGCATGGAATCGTCCAGGTTGATCTCTTCCACGTACGCCATGGGAGGCGTTTGAGGTCTCCCAGACTTCCTATTTCTTCGCGAGGACGCAAAGGCCAACGCCTTCTCGAATTTCTTTTGCCTCTACCTGCGTGATTCAAATGAGTACCAAGTTGTGCCCCTGCATGGCTTTCCTCGTGCCCTAGGCATGTTGAATAACCTAGAGACGTCTAAAGTTCCCAGCGGATGAATAACCCTGCTCCAGAACTCTGGTGGCTCTGTGTTCGCCTCTGTGAAGTTCGAATACCTCTCATTGTTGTCGAGGTGGTTGATAAGGATGAGGATGATGGTGACTACCTTGGACATTAAGGCTGGCCTCCTAGTGCTTTGGTGTGTTGTCCTATTCACTTATGCGAAGGGCCTCGTCTCCTGGTTAATCCTGTTCGGGCTCGTTCCCATTTAAATGTTGAAGGGATGGTCGCCAGTGGGTTGTATTAATGGTGCAACCCGGCGTTTGCCCGCATGTCTCGGCTCTGCGACATGGCACCCCATCCAGGGGTTGTAGATCACCGGTGGCTAAGGTTTGGCACCGATATGAGATGTCTGATTCTTCCGAGGTGTGGGCCTCCCAACAGAAGTGTTCGGTCCCCATTTCTACTCCTTCGTTTTCCAGGCAATCTGCTACCCTGTTTGCTTCTCTTTTCATGTGGGAGGGTATGATGTTGAGATTGGTTCTGAGGAGGCTACCAAAATCCTCTAGCAGCCCAGACAATCACCAACTGGGTGATATTTTCAATGGATTTCCCCCTTGGAGAATCTTGGTGATTAATTGAATAACAATTTGTGAGTCCCCCTCCAAGATAATCTTGTGATGGTGTCTGTCAGTAGCTGTTTGGAGACCTTGCAATAAGCCTATTATCTCTTCTGCATTATCTGTTGTTTCCCCTAGGAATCCTGCAATGAGACAAAGGATCTCTCCATTGGAGTTTCTGAGTGCTTCTCCATAGCCCGCTGGTCCCGGATTGCCTTTGGAAGCCCCATCAAAGTTTATCTTTATGAAATTGTTGGATGGGGGGTCTAGATGGTTGGACTACTTTTTTGGTGCTTGGGATTCTTTATTGATGGTCGATTGATTAGATTGGGTTTCCAGCTTTGGAGAATGCAATGTTCCTCTGGGTTGCAGTTTAGGTCCTCTATTTTCCAGGATTTACTTCTGATAGTTTCCTTGATTAGTGAAACTATTTTCTCCCAAGTTGTGTTTGGCGTGGAGGCTTTGGAGTGAAATATTAGTTTGTTTTGTTCTTTCCAAATTTTCCAGAGGATGAATCCTGGTAGGAGTTGATAGATGTGGTTCAGTAGGGGGTTGTTGTAGGTGATAGAGTCCCAATTCTCAATTGTGTCATTGATGTTGATCTGGTGTTGATTGGATCGACGCATTATTTGCGCTCCTTGGTCCCAAATCTATTGGCTGAAGTGACATCCATTGAAAAGATGTTCTTTGGTTTCCTCTTGTTGGTAGCATAGGACACAGAAAGAGGGCGCAATAAAGCCTCTTTTTCTGAGGTTGTCCCAGGTTAGGATTCGGTTATGTACCACAAGCCATAGGAAGGTGGAAACCTTAGGCCATAGAGCAGGGTTCCATACTTTGTTCCATATGTTCTCCTTGTTTTGATTATTGTGATTACCCTGTAGAAAGTAAGCTTCCTTTATTGAGAAAGTGCCAGCTGTGGAATACCCCCATCTAAGGATGTTCGGACCTTCTCTATTGGGTATTTTCCGGTGGTTAGCATAGAATTTCCAGTTCTACAGATTGAGATTCTCTGGGACCCCTAGATCCCCACTAGAGGTTTTCCAATGGCGCCATTGTTGTCGTTGTTCCTCGGGTTTCCAGAGGTCTTTCACCCTTAAATATGTATCCTGGTTGAGAGCTTGTTTGAGTGTGTTTATCTCCTTCAGCTCATCTAGGGGTTTGAATTTCTGCCATGAGTCTTGCCAGAACATAGCGCTTTCTCCATTTCGTACCTCCCATAAAGCGTGATTTTGAACCAGAGTATAATTTTTCCAAACTATGTTCCATATGTTGGAGCCCTATAGTCGGTCATTGTGTCTAATAAGTTGATTATCTAGTGTGATGGGGGCATACTTCTGCTTCCAGATTTGTGCCCGGACGGTTGTTGGGGTTTTTAACCATCTCCACCAGATTTTGGCTCCCATTACTTGATTGAGTTTCCCAGGACTACATTACAACCGATGAGCTTCGACAAGCTAAGGAGGAGGTATTTTTCGGTGGTATTTGGTTATTGATATTTTGTATATACTTTTGTTTTAAGTTATAAATCATAGAGTTAACATATTACTTATTTCATCATGTTATCTAGGTTTATCATTGAGAAAATGTAGAAGAATTGTGCAAAATAAAAATCATTGAAATTATGCTAAAACGAAGTTGTTATTGTGTATGTATAAAATGAAAGATTAGTTGTTTAACATCCTCAATGGGTGTTACAGGATGCACACCAGGGACATATGGAACCATAGATCTAGGAGGAGATACATGACGTACAAACAGTTGACCTTACACACACATATCAACATGAGGTGAGTGGGTCACTTCTTTTGGATACTCCACTGTTTGATCAGGCTGGGGAGATTCACAGCTGGATGGGACACTTAATTCCAGGACCAGCCTGCAATGATGAGGAAGTACTCCTTATTGGTCAGGATGACCATAACACCTATCTGGACACATTGATATGGGATCCAGGTGTATATGATAGTAGCAGGGTGAGTGTACAGGAGGATATAGCTGCTCATGTAAGTTACAATGTGATTCAGAGGGAGCTAACAGTTGATGATGATATACATTCGCATATAGGAGGACCTAGTAGCACAATAGACAGTGGGAAATTCAACACTTTATCTTCTGCAAAGAGTGTTGTTGGGGATTTCAGTGTTGGCACTAGAAGTGAGAGGCATGAGGTGGCACCTCAACATGATTGTGATCAGGAGTCACACCACTTAGCAGGACACTTGAGATTCATTGAGGATATGATCAGGGCAGCCACTAGGATCATTGACGACACACATTCATTGGTGGAAGATTATTGTTGGAGGGCGTGGCACATGGTAGTCCTGATGAGGGATTTTCCATGGATGACCTTCATACTCTCAAGGAGAGAGTGTCTATGATGAGGAATGACTACTAGAAGTTGTTGACAGACAAGGACTACATACTAGAGATTGGCACAATGTATCATGGGGCTCTGTGGGAGAAGGAGTTGCAGATGGACAAACTCACCCATGAGTTGGAGAGCACCCAAGGATTCTTGAGAGGCATACAGATAGCCCTTCGAGAGTCAGAGTCTTGATCGAAGGATCCTCTTGAGGAGATTTGCCAGAGATCCATTACATCTATATTAGTGGAGGGTCAGATATGTCCTTTGGTCACATGGTTAGAGGATGATGGTGGTCTAGCAGAGGAGCACCAGTTGATGGAGGAGCATGACGAGTACCTAGGATCACTGATGAGTATGGGGATCTATGATCAAGAGGCGCAGGAGCTACCCTCTATGATAATCTTTGAGACAGTCGAGCACTCACATATGCAGTGAGGAGACACACTTAGGGAAGCATGAATTAGATAAACACATAGTTCTGAGAGATCACCTTCCCCATATCAATAATTGCATTAGAGATGAGCGATGGAGAGTGGTTGACCAACAGTTGGAGGAATTAGTTCCAGTTGTACCTGATGATTGGGGTTTTGTGATGACTACAGATGAGAATTTATCATGCGTACCAGTAAACGAGCTCGTGGTCGAATCCTTGGGATAGACCAAAGGAGGTGGTATTTTTTAGTACTAAAGTCAACTACAGAGGTTACTATTAGCCTTTCCTGACACTTTTATTATGGAAAACAACACAAGGAGAGATATACAGTGGCAAAGGGCATGGGGAGTGGTTAGGCCGAGACCACCTGACATGATTTCATTCACGACATACAACAAGACAGAGGTGGACCGTGTTAGGCAAACAATTGAGGTTTTGTGCGTGAGTATGAGCATCATAAACCAGGTGATAGAAGATGAGCACAAAGGGCGTCTGACAATGATCAATCTGACATAGGAGCAGTTAGCGGAGATTGGATGTGATAAACTTCCAAGTTTGCAATGAGATCGAAGAGTTCATTTTGTTAGAAGGATGTTTCACTGCATGATGACCCAGGTTGCTCCACAGAGTCACATACTCCACCTTCGGTTGGTTTGGAGTGGGCTTGCAGGACCTTGTCCTATGGAGTGAGGCAGTATCTCCCTCTTTATCATCATGATCAGGCATGGAGATTGTTGGGCAGGTACTACTTCCACAGAGATATTTTTACGAATGCAGTTTCTGGACAACAGGTTTAATTGCCACACGCAATTGAGCTTGAGTATCGACGGGTGGAGGATCCAGTATATATACAGGGAGTCATCAGGCATGGTCAGTGGAGTGCAGTTCCAACATGGTGATATTCGACAGAGACTAGCATGGGACCCAGGGACTGCAAGGTTAATCATTTCACTGATTGATAGGGGCGAGTTGACCTTTGCAGAGGAAAGTTGTTTTGACTTTCCAATGGGCTTCAGTGTTGAGGAGAGTACATCACTTGGGGGTGTCTCACAGAGGTCTTGCAATAACTCACTTTGGTATCAACATGTGAAACTGATTGAGACCGTGTTGATATCAGTAGGGACTTTGAGGATGGACTCATACCAGGATGATTCCATGTGTCATGTGCAGGATATTCACATAGTTGATATATTTTAGGACTATGCTTCACAGAGTATTGCAAATCACTTCCTGTTATGCGACCCAGGGGGTGGAGTGTATGATAGTTCATCTCTAGAGGGAACCTACTCTGTGTCCCACAGGTGGACATGGGACCCCAGTATTGTATTTGGATGGGTTCAGTTATTTCTTGAGGACAAGCAATATTCTAGTAGGGAGGACTATAATGTCCCCACTTTGGGACATCAAAGTATTACAGGGTGTTATGATGACCATAGTAGCCAGATGGAGATTATAGAGAGTACACGAGCTATTGAGGGATATTTTGGGGTCCATCTTGCATCGTTCATCCTATTTCATCATTATGATCCATTCTACATAGATTGGATTTGGTTCCATTGCATTTCGACGATTTCCATGATTTTGAGTATTTTGAGCTATAGGTTAATTAAATTCACTAAAGAGGTCATTTTGGGCACAATACTTGGAGGAACCTATCATTGTAATAACTCATTGGAGTCGGGAGAAACAACACTACAGGATAGGATGATGAGAAGTGAATTTCAGTGGCCAGGGAAGCCACAATTAGAGATAAGGTGTTTTTCAAAGGTAAAAAGGTTAATTAATTAACTAAAATGATTTAATTAATTAATTAATTAATAAAGTAAAAGTCACTTTGGAGGGACAAGGTGAGCATGAAGTATAAAAGAGAGGCAAGGGCCTCTATTCTCTCATTCATGTATGATTATCTTTTGATACCTCACTTCTAGCTAGTAAGCGCATACCTTCGGGGTTTTTGAGGGTTTTGACTTAACGAACCCTAGAGGATGATTCAGTGGTGAAATATTCCACCTATATTGTCCCAAGATTGATATAAGGGATGTAATTCTCTCCCACACCATTCTAGTTCATATCCACTCAGTTGCAGGAGGGTTCTACACCAGCCACAGGCACATGAAGAGAGAGGTTGCACCATTGGGGGTTTCCAGCAACGGGGGGAGCACCATTCATTGATGGAAGTTCATCCCATGATATTGGCAAGACTTCTGGATATTCTAGCACCTGGTTTTTTATTGCAGGGTCATGGCCATTAGATCTAGTGCATTCTAGAGGATTTTTATGTGCCATTTGATTCACTATATGTATTGGACGAATTGGAGAAGAGGAGCACACTTCAGAAAGTGATTTCAGTCATTTGATAGATCAAAACTTCACCATTTCGCTGGGTACTTCACCAGTGAGGTAACTGGACCCCGATCTATCATTCCAATGGTTTTTTGGACCATTTCGAGGCCTCTAGGAGGGAGGCCGAACTATCTAGGGTTTCAGCCATCGAGTGGGGCGCAATTCCAAGAGAGGGTTATTCATTTAGTGGTTCATCTCTTCAGCGATCCACCTGAGAGATTACCCGGGGTCTTGTATTAGGAAGATCTACAGTTTGGCATATTCATCGGAGGGTTTGGTAGTGTTTGGCAGGAGGGTCGAATTGTTGAGGACCTTCAGTGTTCGAGCAGAGCGTGGCATCATCCAGCTTGGGGTTTAGCACTTCATGCAGACCATACCTATCATGTATTGGTCTTCATGGTATATTCAAAATTTGGAGGCTTGTAGTCTCTTCTTGGAGCATTTTGTATCAACTCTTAATATGTGTATTGGATCCATCTGTTGATCATTCCATATCTTCATTAGTTTTTACCAGGTTCTTATTATTATGAATAAAGATCAGATATGAGTCATTTTTGGGTTGTCTATTATATTGTTGATCTTACATATGGTTGATGTATGTTTCATTGCTTTATCTTCTTATCTGTTGCTGCAAACACACATATAAATCATCATAATAACCCTATGCGCAACCTAAAGGATCACAATAAGCAAAGTGTTTGATAAAATGCCACAACCAGAAACAATTTTAAAATAATGCAAAAACAAAATGTTCTTGGCCACTTGGCTTGGGAGCATTACAATTATAAAGGATCACCCTTTATAAATAAATAAGGTGGATGTTTTTAAAAGGTTTTAAAAATCTGTATTTTAAATATTGTTTGGATTAAAAAAAAAATTTCCAACCTTGAAATAAATAAGAATATTTCTCCATAAAATGAAGGCTTGATTTTATAAGTAGTGGTTTGAACAATTTTTGTGTTAATGACGAAAGTGTAGAGTTCTAAGTTTGAAGTGGATAAATTCAACAGGAAAAATAATTTTTAGTTATGGAAGCTCAAGTTGAGGGACATTCTTGTTCAACAAGGGTTGAAAAAGGCATTGGCAGGCAAGTCAAAGAGACCATCAATTATGTCAGACAAGGACTGAGATGATCTAGATTCAAGATCTCTCAGTACCATTTGTCTGTGTTTGAAAAATAAGGTTTTTTTAACATCGTTGTAGAGGAAACAACAGCATGCTTATTGAGTAAGATGGAAATTCTTTATATGTCAAAGTCCTTGGAGAAGTAAAGTACGAAGATGAGAAAAAGAAAATTACACTATTGTGTTCATTTCCTAAGTCCTAGGATCATATGGTCACATCTATGTGATTCAACTCAACATATTCCATTGATTATGACACTATTGTGGGAGCTTTGTTTTGTGAGGAAATGATACACTAGAGAAACCTCAACAACGGAAGGAATGGTGGTCAAAGATCGATCTACAGAAAGAGGGGAAAATTAGAGGGGTACATCAAGGCATAAGTCAAAAGGAAAGGAGAGTTAGCATAAATGTTGGTTCTATGGAAAATTCTGGCATCTGAAGAAGGATTGTTGGAAAAAACAGAATGCATCCAAAGAGGACTCCACAAAAGAAGCAAAGGAAGTTAATTTAGTTGAAACAAGTTCATGTTCAAGTATGGTTGATTAGGTATTGTCTACTTGTGATGTTTCACATCAGCATCAACATTGGTTTTTAGATTCTGGTGCATCCAACCACATGTGTCTTTATAGAAATTGATTTCAACTTACGAATCTATTAATGATGGTGTTTTTTTATGAAAAAATATTTTTCCTGTAAAAATGTTGGGGTTGGTAATGTCCAAATCAAAATGCATGATGGTTCTGTAAGAAAGAACAAATAATGGAGGTGAGTTCACATCTGTGGAACTTGAAAACTATAGAAAGGAAGCTAGGATTGGAAAACATAAGACCATAGTGTATACTCCTTAGAAAAATGGTGTTGTTCAATGCATGAATAGGACTCTTCTGGAGAGATTAAGAAGCATGATCAGCAGTGCCAAGTTGCAACATGAATTGTGAGAAGAAACAGTTCTTATAGCACTATATTTGATAAATCGATCAACATCAACTGCAATAAACTGTAAGATTCCTGAAGAGGTATGGACATGTCATTAATGTGATTATTCAAATCTGACAATATTTGGTTATGATGCTTATGCTCTTATTTCTAAAGATCATTGTTCTAAGTGAGATCCTAGATCAAAGAGATACGTCTTTGTTGGTTATGGTGATGGAGTTAAGGTGTACATATTGTGGGATCCTACTACCCACAAACTCATCATAAGAAGAGATGTAGTATTTGATGAATCCTCAATCTTAAAATCAGGACCGGTATATGTTGAAGTGAGACAAGAACAAGTATTGCAAGTTCATCAAATTCAGTTGAAGACTCAACCATCTTCAGAAAGGAAGGAGCATGAATAAGTTCTAGGAGAGGAAGACGAATATGCAGAAAATATCTAGGAAACTCAAGATATTCCTCAACCATCTCTAAGGAGATATACACAGGTCAAGAGTCCTCCTACAAGGTATGATGATTATGTTTCATTTGTCGATTTTGTTTCAATTGATGGAGAACCTAGCTTTTATCAGGATGAAATTAAGGTATCTGAAAGTGTTCAACGGAAAGAAGGATATGAAAGAAGAAATGGATTTCTTAGAGAGGAATAAAACATGGGACCTAGTAGAAATTCCAAAGGACAGGAAGGTTGTTGGTTGCAAATGGGTCTACAAATTGAAAATGGGTGTTGGTGATAAAGTTGAAAGGTATAAAAAAAGACTCGTAGCAAAACGGTATTCTCAAAAAGAAGATATTGATTTTCATGAAATATTTTCACCAGTTGTGAAGCTTGTTTCAGTTCGTGTTGTGTTAGAACTAGTTGCGTTACTTGATCTTGAGTTAGAGCAGCTATATGTTAAAGCAACATTTCTACATGGAGATTTAGATAAGGATATATATGGAACAACCAGAAGGGTTTGTTTAGGATCGCAATAAGAGGTTTGTTTGCAAACTCAAAAAGTCATTGTATGGCTCGGGGCAGTCTCTGAGACAATGGTACAAGAATTTTTCTTCCTTCATGCTAACTCTAAATTTTACAACAAGTGAATATGATCACTGTGTTTACTTTTAAAAGTTGTAAAATGATGTATTCATTATTTTGGTGGTATATGTTGACAATATGCTTGTGGCAGAAAAAACATGTTCGAAATCAATAGGTTAAAGGCTCAGTTGGCTAAGGCATTTGATATGAAGGATCTAGGAGCAATAAAACAAATCTTGGAGATACACAGACATAAGAAAAATGATAAGGTGTGGTTATTACAATAGAAGTATGTGGAGAAAATACTTATGATATTCAGTATGAATAATGTAAAACCCGTACATATCCCTTTGGCTTCCGTTTTCAAGCATTCTTCAGGTTTATATCCTAGTAATGACGTATAAAAGGATTATATGTCTCGTGTACCATATGTCAATGTAGTATGAAGTTTGATGTATGCGATGGTGAGTACTAGACCAGATATTTCACATGCAGTTGGTATTGTGAGTAGATACATGGAAAATCGAGGCAAAGAGCATTGGGCAGTAGTGAAATGGGTGTTTCGATATCTTAGAGGCACAAACAATTAT
>ML791544.1:701025-758037 GCA_009831015.1 Picea engelmannii
CCCCCCTCTCAATATTCCAATAGAAGGCGATCTTACAGAGCTCCTGGAGCAAAAAGAGCTAACAAAATTTCAATCACCTTGGAGAAATCAACAAAAAATCATGCCCTAAGGGCCTAAGGCTAAATTATGAGCACCTAGGTGCTTATCGGGAGCTAAAGCAGGGATAATTTCACTCTTTAAAGGATTATTCCCTTTTTGTATAGAAGCTACATCATGAGACCCTCGCCTAAGATCGAGCGCAAGAAAAGATGCAAGTTCGATCATCCAACGATTGCAAGAAATCCTAATCTATGCCAGGAGAATGATTTCGCATTGTGAAAGTGCATGGGAGATAACATGTATATGGGGTGTGATGAAAATTTTAGGAGCCACATGTTGAATAGTGAATAGTGTCCCCTAACAAGAATATGGAAGGATAAACCAATATCATTGGGTCACGACAATGGTTTTCTGGTTTCTCCTAGACACTTTCTTGGTCATTATCATCACACATATGTTCACCCATTCAACTAAACCTAGATCCAAATCAACAGTCCAACTAGGAAACTAAAGAGAGTCAAAGACAACTTGGCTTGCTAATACAACACTTTTCAGAACTAGTGTGAAGCTGCCACCTGTATATAGAGGGTCCACTGGGGTTTCCGGTCACTATATCAAACTCAAGTACACATAAGTTGAGCCTAGAACCACATATCACTGACATGGACTAATATGGAACCACCATGTGTTCATGGGACTGTAATGAAATCAACATGATTTCACTAAAAATTTCTCACCTCCACCCAAACTTTCAAAAACATTAAGTCATTGGGAAGGTGATGTGTGTTCATGCAAAGGCACGACGAGGGATTATTTGAAATGGGTGAAATATATATTGACAATGTGCCAAATAATTCAGTGGATAAAGGGATTTCAATGTGATATTTGGCCACATGCCTTCATTTCCTTTCCAATCATCACATTGTTACCTGTAGTTGATAGAGGAAAACAATAATTATCAATACACGCACACCCACGCAAGCTCCATATATCAACATATGATGTCAGGTGTAATGAATCATTTCACCCCATCAAATGTATCCATAATGACATGTCTAGTTCCTATAAGAGAAATCCAAAGAAAAAAAGGAAAACCAATCTACAAGTAATTTTCTTTCGAAAGGTGAGATACTCAAATGATAGGTTTCACAGATGATGACCCACCTGCACAATCTCTCCCCACGGAAGAAGATAATTAGTCATCTTGGATATAGACATCGGGAGAGTTTTTGTGGGTGGGAAATACCTCCTATGGACTAGCATTAAGGGTTTTATCATGCATGCATAAATGACCTAAAGTCTCCTACTTTCTACCAACATCTCAATCATAAACCCCATTATTCATATGCAAATTCAAGGTTAAAGAGATCCAGTTACTGTACCTTAGTTTTCATGTTTGATGTCAATCCCTTTAACACTTGGTCTCTCCTTGACTGCAACTCTCCTCCCAATGCTAACCTTCATTCACAAAATACAAACAAAGAACTCCACATGCATATGATCTATAAACTAATGGGTTAGAGATTCTATCAAAATATAATCAAATTTAAATATTGACAATCTCATGTGGCGGGACGGGAAAAGTACTTCTTTTATTAATCTCATGAGAGTAACCTTACAATGGTGAGATCAACCACTAGTACTCGAATATGGTCCTAGGATCCTCTTCAAATATGCTTCAACTACTTCTGTATATGCTTCTCTTCACACAATAGTTGCAAAAGGTTGGGTCAAGGGGAATACTAAATCGAGTATGGTTTCTTTGCTATGATTTTCCTCCTTCGAAATGGGTCCCCTAATCCTTCTTTTATAGGCTAGAAAGGGTTAGGTATTTGGTCGAGTGACCAAATATGAATGGTCAGTTGGTTTAGTTAACTTACCCAAAATTGTGTGTTCCATCAACAACTTTCCGTTTTTTAGTGCTTTTTAGGTATACGTGGGTATAGTGGGTTAGCCAGTGTACACACGTGTGTAGTAGTGGAGCAAGGAGTGTATGCCTTCAAAAAGAGTGTTTTTTAAGAATCTGTTCAGTAGTGGCTTGGAAAAGAGGTAAAATGAGAAGGCATGATGCCAGGTAAGCATGTCTAGTGCAATTTAGGGTTATAACAGATGCCCCCTAATGTGTGAGGTAAGAAGAGAATCTGATGTCCGAAATACATTATCAATCTTCACCAACATACCAAACAAGTGAGCCCAGGAACCAGGATTCGGGAGGTGCCATCTGCAAAATAACAATTGTCTCACTAAGGAGGGAATACCCATGCTCGGAATGAAATAAAATCATGGCTACCAATCAAATACACTGTATATCCATGTCATTTAACTATATAAAGTGTAGCCACGAGCAATACATAGCGGATCTACATATCAAAATAAAAAATATATAGATGTATAGTATCCATATTCAAGAAGTGAATAAGGCCTGATGGCTAGAGATGAGGCCTTCAGAGCTCGAGCAACAGCTTCAAAATCTTCACAACTCAGGTAGGAGTGTAATATGAGTGTATGAATTCACTACCCAGAGGTCTTTGACGGCTTGTTAGGAACAGACTAGAGGATTTTGATGATCAGGTTGAGGGCTTCATGGATTTCGAACAAAGACATGATTGGGTTTTTGGGATGACCGGGCATGAGGGTAAGAGACAATCTGCAGAGCGGGATGACTAAATATTGCTAATAACTTCCCTTGGACAATAGCACGACATAAAATGAGACTCAGGAAGCATGATATTTTGACATAAGTTCACGATGTAGGAGGCACCTCAAACTCTCCATATGTTTGGAAGAATAACCAAATAGAGGAGGACACAGCTCTATGTAGCGAAAACAACTTCCTAAGGTCATATTAAATCCTAGAGCTTGACGAACAAATGAAAGGATGTGCTTTGTCCAAGGGAGACTCATTGTGCCGCCAATAAAAAAAAAAACTTTTCCCTTCCTCTTTTTGGGGTATATTTGATTTTTTTTTCTTTTTCAATAATTTTGGAAAGATAAAAAAAGAATAAAATAATGCTACATTACAAAGGGGGATTGAGTGTTGAAAACATACTAGTTCCAAGTGCACGGAACATAGGGATGCTCAGGGAAAAGGGACTTATGTAGGAAAAGGACACTTGGGAAAAAATCTCCAGGGGCCAAAGGTGTCAAGACACAGAGGCAAAGTGCTACAGGACTTGCGTATAAGGCATGCTTCAGATGGTTCATTTGAGAGAAACATGGATCCAACATTAGGCCAAATATGCAGGTATGAAAACACGATTAATAAGACACACAATGGTAATGTCCTTCGATGTAATTTTAACGAGCCCAAAGAAGGTAAGCTTAGCGATTTTTCATATTTAGAGAGTCTGAAAAAATGTAAAAGGAGACTCCATTGGGGTACCTTTTTCGAAGATAGTCTAGTTGGCTCAAAAAATGGGTAAACTAGCACTGACCAGACGTCTATTCAAAACCATTTTAACGAGTGTGATAAAGACAAGATCACTTGGCATTTTTTTCATTTTTAAAAAGTCTGAACAAAGCTTAACTATGGACTCCGTCAGGAATGTTTTGCTCGACCAATTTAATGAGTGTGAAAGAATAAGGTCACCTGATGATCTTTTCAATTTTAGGGAGTCTGAAAAGAGCTTAACTATGAACTTCGTGGGGGTTCCTTTTTCGTAAATTTAGTCCCTCAAGCCCGAAAAAGGGTTAAAATCATACCTGAGAATACTCTTCTTGGGAACTGAGGCTCCTAGAGTATACCTTTGTTCGTACAGTTGACCATCCAGACCGAAAAAGGGGTAAACTACCATCGGATAGACGCGACTTAGAATTTCATTTTAGCGAGCGTGAAGGTCAAGAAGATCGCTCGACAATCTTTTCATTTTTAGAGGGTCTGAAAAGCACTTAAAAGAAGACCCATTATGTTTTGGGAGTCCCGAGGGTGAGGTCAAGAGTTATAATGCATCATGCAAATGAGGCTCAAACTCATAATCAGGATAAATTAATAAGGACTCCCAAGCCTATGGTCATTAGTGATGGCATGGACACCAAAATGCAACCAGGATCTACCTAGGGAATCCATGTTAATGTAGGCTCTACCACTAAAATATGACACTTATAAAGCAACAATGATGGTTCTGTGTCGAAAATCGGTGGGATCGATCCTATGGCATAGTGATAAAG
This sequence comes from Picea engelmannii, assembly GCA_009831015.1. Lineage (NCBI taxonomy): Eukaryota > Viridiplantae > Streptophyta > Pinopsida > Pinales > Pinaceae > Picea > Picea engelmannii. The sequence continues at coordinate 705,232 of ML791544.1, forward strand.
ACAACGAGATGTAGAAAGTAGGGGTGGAATCCTAACTTAAATGCAATAAGTTGGAAAAATGACTTTTTACCAAAGGACCTTTTAAAAACACCCAAATCTAAAAAACGTTCCCCAATACCCAAAGTAATAATTATCGTAACAAACCATAGAAAACTCCTAAACCATAATAAATGATTTTCAATTTAGAAAAAATGACAAAAGGGTCCAAAAATTGACAAAAAGTGGCCAAAAAGGTCTATAAATAGAAGCTGACAACTCATTATCACTATTGCAAATTGAGAAATTGACTAAAAGCCAAAAATACCCCTTTTTGAAAATAATTGATTCCAGGAGCTTCAATGGATGAAACGAACTTCTGCTTGGACCTAGTAAGTACATACTAACCCCCCTTGCATTTCCATTCTTCCTTTATGCAGTTTATTTTTTTTTTTGAGGGGGCACCGACCGTAAAAAGGTCGGCCCTACGTATATGCGGGCTATCTTAGGAAAGTGCACATGTGCATGTGTGCACACATGATTGTGTCCATTACAACCCGCGTGTACCCTCTAAGATGTGAAAAAAAAATAAAAATGCAAGGGCTAATTTCTCCAAAACTTGTAAACTATAGGATGTATGTTCACTAGAGAGAAAGGGAGGACGAGGACATTGATATTTTGGTTGATGAGGATCCTAATGCCCTTTCCGTATTAACACAATGTGGTTTGATAAAAAAATTCCATTATCCTTTCATGCGAGCATAACCTAGGCTATTGAATGCCTTGGTTGACTATTGGAACCCTGACGCAGAGGCCCTCATGCTTGAGGGTCAATCGTTGACTCCAACGACCAAGGACATATACTTTTTGACTAGCTTTTCAAGGAGAGGGGAACCAATCAATTTCCTCACTTTTCCTTCTGGGCCTCTCAACATAGCAAAGTTTATTAGACTTCACTGTGAAGCCGGTACCGACAAGATGGGCACGTAGGTGCCAATAAGAAATATCTCTGACATATCATTGAAAGTGATAGTTTTTCTTAATGGGAGGATCACTGGATCTGTAGCTCTACATCAGGCCTCTCGGGCGCACATGAATTGTGCGATTCAGTGCTTAAATTCACAAATCTTTGACTGGAGTACCACATTGCTAGACTGCATGAAGAGGCAATTGATGGAGTGTTGTATGTAGAGGCATAGGAACTTTGGATTTGGGACAATCCTTTGTGATTTCTTCTTTGAGAGAATACCAGGTCTTGGTCCTAGAGAGACAATCTAAGGGCATGAGGCCTCTCACCCCTCAATATGTAGATGGGCGATGTTGTTGTCGCGACGGGGGGGGAGGACCATTGAGGCCTTTGATGACAAGTTTTTTTCTTGATAGGCGTGAAAAATTTTGGTTATAGAGGACTACCCCTATGTCAGGATCGACTTCTCGAGAGATCCTGAGATTCTGGTACCTCCCGGAGAGCAGTGAGAAAGGATGGGTAAGTTTGCTTTGTGTTTTTCGTTCTTTTTCAAATTTATTTAATTTTTATGTTGTTTCTATATATATCATTTTTTTGTATATACCAGAGTATCTGACAATTAAGTATGTGTTATGTGAAGATGTGGGGCAGGTGCATCCAATAGACTTCGTGAGGAACAGGCGACATACTTGACTAGAGGTAGGACCAATTGTAGCTGGCGGACCAATAATAGCATGGGGACCTCCAGTCGGTGAGGCTGAGAGAGTTTTGAAATGGGTAGAGTGGAACTTTACCTCGCTTACTCGCACTCTCCCCATGGCAGAGATCAAGGATCTACTTCCATCCATGCAGCCTCATGTAGTGGGGGAACCACAGATGTGGGTCTAGCTTTCTCAGCATTTGGCAAACGCCATTGATCATTATAACAGGGCCAATAGGCCTTATCCTTAGTTAGGTTGGACAGCTTACGTGCTGAGGGAACTACTTGTATATTATTTAGGGTGTTAGCACTCAGAACCGGATTTGTGTTGCATGAAATCAATCTCGAGGTAACCTTGAACCACTTTGGAGTGTACTTCTGACCTAATACACTCAGAGAGGGTTCTCTCAACAGTCAAGGGCTCTTTACTCAAGAATATTCAGTAATCACAATAAGAAGGCCAGATTTTTTATCAGAGAAGATTTTTGATAAGGTTGGTGGTTTCACAGATTTGAAAAGACCTATTGGGCGATGGATTCAAGTGAAAACCAAAGAAAAGAGATAATAGTAGTGATTGTACTACTTTCAGAAAATGAGGAAAAGTAAGTCTATCTTTCAAAAATCGATAATCATGATATAGTAGCAGAAAAAGAAAAGGAAAAGACCATCAAAGTGAAAGCATATAACAAGGATGCATTTTCACTACAACTTTAGAGGAAAAAGACTGAAGGCTAATAACTAGATGCAGAGCACTTATCTTGAGTGAATTCTGACTAGTCACCATCGAAACACAACACATATCAACTATTTGTAAGGAGCATGTAAAATGAATTCCAAACAAATTTTATCTCAATTGATAAATGAAGAGATAGACAATATGACAATGACAAAACAAAGAACATACTGAAAGAATCAACTGTGATGAATCTCACAATATCAAGTGAACATGTCTCTTATGTATTACTCCATTCCGAGTTTTCAAAATAACTTCACTTTCAATAGGAGCCCTCTTCAAAAGAGTTCCCCCCCCCCTTCATTATTACAATGAATGATCCTTTATACAAATTCCCTCTCTCAAGGAGGTTGAATCCTCGTCATAGGATACCTAACTAAAAATGAACTAACTTCAACTAATCACAACAATAATTGAACCAACTTATGTTAAAGGCACAAATAATTCCTAATTTCCAGCAAACTGTCTATAGCAGTGCATGCATTTGATTTGCCTTCATGCGCACGATTTGTAGTGATGGCGATTAAAGGACACATGTTCCTTATATGAGGAAATTTCTATTTACTTTGGATCAAAGATGATAAGCCTTGGGTTGTTTGTTTAATCTTGTCCTTTTGAGGAGATTGTCGATTAAAGTTTTTGAATTCTGATCATTTCTATTAATTTTTCCCAACTACATGGAGATAAATCGGAGGCAACTTGGCAGTGGAAGAATTTGCTGCGGTGAGGGGGTCCTCATATGCATGCTATCTTAGTAGAATCTCCTATGCAACTTCTATCATAGTAGGTCTAGCATCTTTGTCAAATGATAAACATCTAAATGCAACCTCAACAACTCTTTGCACTAGTCCCTGGATTAAAGGTTGCTTGTGAACCTGGATCAATAATTTCATCAGGCAATTTCTTCCAATCTCTGACATGGCAAGAGAAGAAAAATTAATCTCTTTTTTGTCACAAGAAAAATCAACTGGCTTCATAGTTGTAATCGATTCAACTAGAACCACACCGAAGTTGTACACATCACTCTTATCGGAGAGATGGAAGTTCTGATGATACTCTGGATCAAGGTACCCAGGAGTACCTTGAGGAATAGTGGAGATATGGGATCCATCTAGAAGTCCTAGCCTAGAAAGTCCAAAATCTGCAATTTTTTCATTGAAATCATAATCTAGAAAAATATTATTGGACTTGACATCACAATGATATATCGGTGGAGTCATTGTAGAACGTAGGTATGCAATAGCTTTTGCAGTTTATATAGCAATACTAATTCATGTTGGCCAATTTAGACCTTCGCCCCTCTCTTGTTGTAGATTCTATGCCAACATGCAATTTGGAACAAACTCATAGACTAAGAGTGGGCTACCCATCTCACTGCAACAACCAAGAAGTTGTACTAGATTTGAATGTTTCATAGTTGAGAGGACATTAACTTCATTAATAATATGTTGTGTCCCTTGAGTGCTTCCATAATGCATTCTTTTTATAGCCACAAGGCATCCATCAAGCAACTTTCCAACATAAACTATTCCACAAGCACCATTTCCCAGTTTCTCACTCGACGCAAAACATTTTTTTAGCTCTCTCTAGTTCTCCATATGTGAACAATTTTGTGGTGCAAGTCTTACCATGGAATGAAAGAAGGCTTGCAAGTTGGCTCAGATCACTTTGTCTTTTTATCTCTAAGGATGAATACCTGCAATGCCTTAACAACGCAAAGGAAATAACAAGGCCTGCAAAAATAATTGTTGTAGATAATATTCCAGCAGATAACACAACAATTTTTATGATAGATTTCTAGCTATCAAATTCTTTGTCATATGCTATACTACTGTTCTTTGTAGTACACCCTTCGTAACTTCTGCAACACAAAGATCGTTGTGGGCACATCTTCCCAACGTTGTTCCTTGCTATCTGTGTGTGACTACGACTACTGGGTTTATAATTTACAAACAGAACCCTACCCATTGGTGTGATGAGTGTGACTAGAACCATGATTTAGACCTTTGGTCTTCAAAGGAAGAGGCATATTGACGTTCTTTAGATGATGGTCAAAACCTCGAAATAGCGTGGTTTAAATTTTGTGTGGGTGCTCTTCGTGGTATTTCGTGCATCTGGCCTGTGCTACCATCTGGAGACGACAGTATCCATAACTTGGTTGAAATCTTCCATGACTTCTTATGTGCACGGTTTTAGTTACTCATGTGTATTGGACCAGAATATCAACTTTCGGGTTTTCGGAGTAAAAGAGGAGAAGCTCATTCTTTTGGTGGTTAAATTCCCGAAAATGAAACTAGGTCTGGAACTTTGCCAATCGATGTTTTACACATAAGACGGAACCTCAATCCCTCTGCGTTTGTGTGTAAGTTGGAACCTTGATTTCAGGTCTCGGGAAAGGATAAGTAGTCATTTAAAACTCTAAGTCGACCGAATTTCTGAAATAGAGCTCAACATATAATACTATTCCTATGATTTTTTGGGCATGTAGCACACCCCTTTTGGGTCTCCTTCTTTTCTCCCTACGACTTAACGCTTGGTGTATTCGATCACTTAAATGCTAACGCTTTCATCCATTCTCTTTGTGACTAACATAAAATTTGGAGAAAGACACCGAGTTTAGTAATTTGCAATATCTGTTACAACAGAGGGCATAAGCCCCGTAACTTTCTACTGGACGTATTTTTGAGGCGCTTGCGCCCACCCATGTACTTTGATATTTTTGATATTATATATGGATTTTTATTTCTTTTTATGTCTTATGGATTACATCTACTTTACAAATGTATTTACATGTGCATGTGTGTGTCTTTATTATATGTGTGCAAGATGCCAATCTAATATTTGATTAGCTAGAGTATTTGTAACTTGATTTAATCTCCTAGGAATATGAAAATATGTAATATAATCAAAGCTTCATTCTAAGAGACGTACCCTAAGGAATCGTCGGTGTAGAGTAGGGTCATGAACACGATAGAATCCATTTAACTGAGACACAACCAACTGAGCGCCTAAATAGACCAAGAGGTGAGAGATACCAAGTGACAAAGCATCACAAAGAAACTCAATAACTACGTTATATTCAGTGACATTGTTTGTGGTGTAACCTAAACATATACCTCCCAAAGATAGCAATTGGCCCTAAGGTGTGAAAATTGCCCAAGCTGTGGAGGCAAGCCTTAGAGTGTGCTAGCTAGTGCCATCCGTGAATCCAATGAACACCTCTGATTCACTTGACATCTTCCACAGTGAAGAAGATGACATCAAAAAATGACACGTCCATAAAACCAAAAACCCAAAAAGTAATAGTACAAATACTATACATATATTACAAAAAGTCACCCAAGGTGACCCACCTATGAGTAACACTTCTTGAGGTAGAGACCATTTCTAGGCTCCGCCAAAACATTTCCCTCAAAGTGCACCAGACGATAAGTGACCTTCTGTAATACTTCTTTCACGATGAAAGGTCCGAACCACATGGATTTGAACTTGCCTGCCTCTAGGGGGTCCTTATCTTGGTCATAGACTAGGACACAGTCACCTTCAGAGAAAATTTGAGGATGAACAGACCGATCATTCTAACACTTGACTTTTTGTTTGTGAGCCTCGTTAGACAAGGCCGCATCACGACATTGTTCATTGAGTTGTTTGAGGTATAGTAATCATTCTTCAAGTGGTGAAGTATCTGGAAATAACTGTATGGCCAACTTTAATGATGGGATCTGGCATTCTATAGGTAAGACTGCTTCCCACCCATAAATGAGTTGAATAGGTGAAAAACTAGTTGCAGTCTTAATAGACGTTTGGTAACCCCATAATGTCGAGTACAACATCAAATGCCAATTTGACTTGGACGAATTGATCATTCGTTGTAGAATGGTTTTAAGAGATTTATTTATAGCTTCCACCCGACCATTCGCTTGGGGGTAATAAGGTGATGAATGTTATTTCCTCAACCCAAGATTTGATGTTAACTTGGTCATCATTTTGTTCTGAAATTGACTGCCATGGTCAGTGACAATCTCTCTTGGGACGCCAAACCTTGTGATTATCTGGTTGAACAAAAAGAGAGTGGTTTTCTCCCCATCATCTTTGACTGTAGGCATAGCTTCGACCCATTTGGTGAAGTAGTCTACTGCTACAATGATATAGCGGTTCCCCCTTACTGAAGGGGGGTTGCATGTAGTGTAATCAATCCCCCATTTAGTGAATGGACCAATGGTAATAACGGGAAACATGGGAGAGGGGTGTGCCCTCATATTCCAAGAGAAGATCTGACATGGGTGGCACTTCTTGACTGATTCAACACAATCTTTGATTAATTTCGGCTAGAAGTAACTGGCTCATAGAATATTTTGGGTTGTTTCCAACACAGACAAATGACCGCTACATGCTCCAGTGTGGAAATCATTAAGCAATATTTTCTCTTCTTCATGAGTGAGACATCGGAGAAGGATGCAGTCTACACCTCGACAATACAATGTTTCCTAGAGTATGAGATAATTCTTATCCTGATGGCGTATACGGTGATGCTCATCACGAGAAGTCGAGGTGGAACACTTGAAAGTATAGAGGTAGACAAGCACATCTCCATACCAGGGGTCAGAAGACGCGATCAAAAACATGTCTCCTTTGATAGGCGACTCGTCGGGTATAACATCACCTGATTCAACTAGAAGTTCCAATATGAGTTCCGTAAAGACCATCGAATTTTTGGATTTCATTGAAATGAATTCCAAGTCGAATTCCTAGAGGATAACTATCCATATACTGATTTTTCCGTCGATGACTCATCGTGTCAATACGTATTGAAATGGATTCACGATGACAATGATGGTGGTCTTGTGAAACAAAATATAATGATGAAACCATTGGACAACATGAACTGCTGCCAACGTGTTAGCGTCAGAAGTCACTCCTGGATTGCTTGCAGGAGCAGAGCCTGACACCCATCAGTTTAATGTCATGATTTGTTTAAAAGGGGTGATCAAATGGAAACACACTCGGGACAATCTCGTCTCAACTCTGAAACTAGGCTAGGTATGCATGACGAGTGAGGTCTTGATAAACTTCAAACAGTGAGTTGTATTAAGGGTGAGTAGGGGGAAGACTTGTATGAGAGAAGTGTGGAATTCTATCATAAACATCAGGTTTGTAACAGACTGAAAGAGAAATCATTCGGACGCAAGATCCTCTTACATTCAAACACAAAAGACCAGAGAATACAATAATATCACAACAAATCCTTTATCATAACATCACTGTAACAATCCACGCGAATCCTTCGATCGTGAACTCTCTGATATAAGATGAAAACAAAGATGGAAAAAGGGAAACTGTTTGTCATAAAACAAGAAATCTCAAACACAGAGGCACCACCCAGAGAACTAGAATGGTTGCTGAAACTTTACAGTCGGGAGCTGAGCTCTACCATCGATTCATACAAAAATGGTGAAAACGCCTTCATATACTCAGAACTACAACAGCAGCAAAATCAAGACATTGCATTGAAGGCTTTGCGTCTGCATGGATTTCTGACAGTCAACCTATGAAAGATCGTGCATCTTATGTCAGACGCAATCTGACTCTTTGACAGTTCCAACGACGAATCAACGTGCTTTTAATTCATGGCCGTGCTTTCCCATTATGGCGGAGGCGATATCTAACCACCACCAATCGCTTCAATAACTGCTTCATCGGGATTGAGGATGGCCCGGCCAACTCGGCACCTTCAGGACGTGGAGGGCCTCCCTCGCTGCCACCTGGAATAAATGACCGTCTCAAAGAATATGCATGGAGGCCAGCGTGGAAGGTGGGGCATGGAAATGGAGTGATGGGGCCAAAACAACGGGGAGTGGAGTAAGAAGCGATGAGGGAGCGAGAGAGGTTACAGGGGAGACACATGGAAAAGACGATAAGCGAAGGAGGCAGGAGAGCAGATGTGATGGACACATTTTAGTGGGAGGCTGATGTGGAGGGAAGGAGACACGTGGCAGTTGGTGTGTGGATGATGAGAAGGAAGGAAGACCACGCGGACCATAGAGGGGAGGTGGATGGATGACACACAGCAGCGGGAGAAAGGTGGCTCTAGAAGGTGACATGACGGGAGAAGGGCCCATGCAGGCTAAACACAAAGAAACTGAGAATGATGGGAGCGCACGAGCGCCGTTGATCCGGGCGCTAAGATCTCAACCGTCAGAAAGTTGCACGTCCGATTCTGGACCTCCCCCTCTGCTTAAAGGTAGAAAGGCAGGGGGGGTCCGGAATTGCCTTTACCGCCGTTGATCCGGGCGCACTGATCTGAACCATTGAAGATATGCGCCCCCGATTCCGGACCCCCCCCTCCGCTTAAAGGTAGAAAGGCGGGGGGGTTTCGGAATCTCATATGTGTCGTCGATTTGGGCACGCGGATGCGCACCGTCCAGATCCGTTCACTGTTTACCACGGACACATTTACATTCAAAACTTAGGACAAGTGGGTTTTAACCCATTCTTTTGCATTCTAACCCCCTTACAAGAAATATCGTTAACACAATGCAAGTTTTTTTATATGGGAATAATTGAGTTCCGGTCCAACTAGGCCTTGGCTCAAGTAATAAATCATGTATTCTGAGAGTAAATAATCCTCCTAAATTAAGACCATACCGATGGTCGACTCTGCAGCGACCAAGTATAATAGGAAATCTTTATTATAATTGGGTAGTCAAAGCAGAGGGGTTGATATGAGGGCGCTTTTCAATGCTGGGAAAGAGAATTGAGCGGCTTCTTCCCAATGAAAAGGAACGTCCTTCTTCAATAAACAAATAAAACCCTTTGTGATCTTGACATAGTTTGCGATGAAACACCGTAGAAAATTTTCTTTTCCCTACAGACTCTGAGGCTGAGGTATGGTGCATGGAGGAGGCAATTGAACTATTGCCTCAACCTTGAGAGGATCGACCATGATCCCTATTGTAAAAATGATAAAACCTAACAGACGGCCTGACATGACATAAAAACTACACTTGTTTGGATTCAAGCGGATTCGGTAGTAGTGACATCATTTAAGGATAAGTCGGAGGTGTTCCAGATGATCATCTCTCTTGCGAGATCGTGATGCTAAATAATTGAGGTAAGCCTCGATTATGTGTTTTAGGTTGTGGAAAGAAAAATATATGGCCCGTTGAAACATAGCTCCAACATTTTTCAGACCAAAAGGCATCTTACGATAAACAAATGCACCCCATGGACAAATGAAAGTGGTTTTGTGTTGGTATTCGGGTTTGATTTGTATCTGATTGTATCCCGAAAAACCATCCATGAATGAAAAGGCCTCGGATCCTGTGCATTCATCGACTATCTAGTCAATAAATGGCATGGAGAAATTATCTTTTGGGCAGGACTTATTCAGATCACGAAAGTCTGTGCATATGCGAATCGTACCCTATTTTTTATTGACTGGCACAAGATTCGACACCCATTGAGTCAATTGGACGGGTTAGATGAAACCAACGTTAAGTAGTTTCTCTACTTCAGCCTTGATAGTTGTTTCTTTCCTAGGATTGACCGAACAAAGATTCTGTCGGACCGGCTTGACAACAGGATAAGTCATGATTTCATGTTCAACAATTCTTGGGTCTATGCCTGGCATTTCCTCGTAAGATCAGGCAAAGACGTCGCAAAATTATTTAAATAAATCTGTGTAGATTTGACTTTCCTCGGGGGAGCAGTTTGCTCCGATGAATATGTTCTCCACGACATCGGGGGTTTTGGATATGTCCATAGGTATCGTCTCATCTATTGTCGCCATATTTCCTTCAGCGTAAACTACGTGTGTTGCCAAAGGATTGATAGGACAATATTTATCTCCATTTATGGTCAGAGTGAATTCTCCTGCTTCAATTTGTCTTAACTCTAGGAGGAAGTAGGATCTATGATGAATATCATCCCAGGGTTTGTTTGGACTAGTCATTGCCTCAATAATCACTTCGTCTGAAGGAAAGACTAAGTCTAAAGAATCTGTATCAGCAAGGGAACCTTGAGCCCAAATAGGCTCGAGCACCGGATCTAAATCTTGTGTTAGAGTCGGATCGGGGTCAGCAAAAGATCATTGAATGATCAAGTATGAAACTTCTACCATAGACAAAGGCATGGCCATGCCATGGTGCTCTGTCCCTTCAATGATAGTGGATGGGGAAGGAAGGTTCCACATATCGTGAAAGTACGTCATGTGAAATGACGAGATTTGAAACAAATCATCCTAAGGCTGGTCGGGGACAACAGTCATATAATGGACATTGTCGGTCGGAGGAAGGTAATTGAAAGTACCCATCAATGGTGGGCACAGAGAAACCCCTACATTGACGATACCAAGATGGGGTTTATCAATCATCAGGACCACGGAGACTCCCGATGACGGGTTAGGATGGGAGAAGGATAATTGATCAATGGTCACAATTCGGCCCTCGTGAGGAAGAAATAAGACTTGAAACATTGTTATGACCACTGCTTGCATAGAATAGGTCCAACTCTTTCCTAACAAAAGATTGTAGTTGAGGGACGCATCGACCACTTCAACTTCGACACACACGATTTTTCCTCCGAAATGCATGGGGAAAGAGGGGACGATCCCATGTGGTTAGAAAGAACGACTGTCAAAAGATGTAAGTAGAGTAGGTGACAAAGACAAAATGGTTTGGTTGATGGCCTTCCAACACGCCAAAGACATCATGCATGTCGAGGCACCCTCATCCACCACTGTACAAAAAATGTTTCAGGTAAACTTTTTTGTGGTATAAGACACTACTATCTGAAAAGCGACGTGGTAAGGAAGACAAGCTTTTAAGTTGGATGTATCAAGTATGATCATTCCTAGATTACAAGTCTCGACAGAGCCTAGGGTAGCTAACAAGGCCTCTCTCTTGGAAGGGAAACTCTAGAGGACTTCCAAAGATGACATAGCACAAGGGGTTTGTGATAAATCCTCCACCATAGAGTAGTTCTGGGCGACCCTTTCATTTGGGTTGTAAGAATATTTTTTGAACGCACCTTTGGGGATGTGTGTCATTGTTTTTCCCAATGTCTTCTCAATATGAAGAGGAAGAGGTGGGTTTTCGGCTTCTTTACCCTTCTCAGAGGTGCATGGATTTCCGTAATCATGTTCTCTAGTCGTTATATAAGCATCACCTTTCATCATATAGACATTTGCAGATGAAGGATTACTCGAAGATGGAGGGGGTCCTTGACTGCCCCCTTCTGTGCTTGAGGAGGATTTAGTTATATTTTTCCCATGTGGGAACGGTTTCATTAACACGACAGGTTGTTGTTGTGCTAATAACTGTTGGGCCTCCGCAAGCCGAGGGCACTGATGGGTTAGGTGGTCTTCCTTGAAAAGATTACAGGGATACTTTGACTTCTTCTTTTCAATGTCACCTCTCCCAACATTATCGGTGGGTTTCTTACCCCCCTTACCCTTTTTCTGTTGCTTCTTCTTTCCATCAAGTTGTTGGGTGGCCTTTGGGTTGGTCATTTGCACACTATGTACATCTGAATTTTAGGTAGGGGGAGAATTCGAACAAGTGGTTTGGCTGGCCTCTGTCTGTTGTATCGACAATTGTTGCAATTGATTTGTCAATGGATCAACGGGCTTGGTTTGTGCTGAACCAATAATTCCATCAGCATGTGGTCCAGACCTTTGCCTAGTTTTGTCAAGGATTGACCTCGGTGCATCCGAAAATATCTCATAGAGTAAACCAGATTGAGAGTAAATTATCTCTCTCTGTTGCGCTCTCATTATCATGTCTTCCTTGGAAAACACTCTGAACGTTGCAACGTCTTTAGAGAACTGGGGTACCAAAGAATTAAGGAACCACTCTAGCAGGAATACATGTGGGACTGACACTTTGATAAAACTCTTTCGGCGTCTCCATTCTCAGATATGATCTAAGATATGGTCCGATTTTGTCTGCTCGAAATTGGCCAGCAATTCTGTGTCGGTGTCATATCTCACAAGAAATTGGAAATGGTTTAGGAAATCCATTGCCAATTCACTGAAGGAAGATAATCGTGAGCGGTCGAGCTCAATGTAGCATTTCACAACACTCCCTATGAGAGTGCGTTGAAACAATCTCAATTGAACGAAGTCATCTCTTAACGATTTGGATGAGAAACATAAGTGGAAAGTAGTCATGTGATCACCAAGATCTTCGTTAGGCTTGGCCTCGAACTTTGGAATGTCTGAAAGCAACTTGGTCGTCATGGGAGGCCAACTCGGATCATGACAGATGGGGTCATTTAAGAGCCTTGGAAAATCTAGCAAGTAAGGTGTTTCCAGAAGCAGTAGTTTGGGTTGTGGATTGTAGCCAGGGGAAAAGGATCCTGGGGTTTGAGTAGCACCATGTTGCTAGGAAAAGTTAGGTTGCTGGCCAGGGCTCTGGTAAAAACCATGACCGTGACCAGCATACGGATTGGGACCTTGTTGAGACATCATCTTTTGGTTCGCATAATAAGACGTAAAGGGTTGAGCTTGCGTCACATTCCAAGGAATTTGGGAGGGGTTTCCACCTGTCGATCTGACGAAAATAGAAATTGGGCCTTTCCCGGGGTTCCACTAGGTATGGAAAAGGTTGCCCCCGATCGACATCCCTAGCAAGGGAACTAGTCCCTACCATGGATTCCAATATCCTTGTGAGGAAGGAATTCCTAAGTGTGCCCCCTGTGCAGGAATAGTACCCTTTACAGGATGTGGTTGTCCATAACCGGGTTTGCCCCCGACCGAGATGACAGCTGATGAGAAATCGTTGTTACCAAACGCATCGAATAAAGAGAAAGGTGTTGAACCAACCGACATATTATAAGGAGGGATTTATTGACTACCTTCTCCAAACAAGTTTATGTTAGGCCCAACGAAGTGTTGAGGAACACCGCTGTGCAAGGGGGATGAAGGGGGTATATGATCCCCACCGTAAGGGAAAGCAATAAAGGGAGCAGAAGTACCCCCAATAGATCTTTGCAGATGAGCATTGGAACTCCCTGCCCCCAAACCCAAAGTTTTTAGAGTGGAGGAGGAAAGTACAGTACTCGTATCGAAGCCAGGTATCCCATATGAGAAAGGAGAGCCCGTTGTTTTCTGTGGAAATGGAGCAGTGATCACCGCCATAGATGGAATCAGACCATTTCCTGAGGTAGAAGCAGTCGAGATCATGGTGGCCTGAACTGATGATGGTTGGTTAGGAGGTGGAACACCTCCAGTAGTGACAGTCGTGAAGAAAATATCAGTGTTCCCTGAAGAAGTGGCAGCGTGTGCTTCCATTGTTGCTGGTGACACTACTGGACGCTCGTAAGGTAAAACCTATATGGTGATGAGCGTCGATAGATTAGTGATAGGAGGGTTGTAAGGACCAAGAGACTCTTCTTCAAGGTCAGAAATGATTGGTTCCTCCAAAAACAAAATCTCTTCTCTCAAAGATGGGTTGGGAACAGTTTCGTATAACTCGGTTGTCTCAAAATACCCTTGTTGGTCTAATTTTCACCTTAGCGGTGGCGGGGGGGTTTGAGGTCAACCAATGGTAGGCCCACAAGCCTTCGCGGGTGGTGGAACTCTTTATCCTCCACTGTGTGAGAAGATCAAAGACACACTAGGGAAATATATAATCGTTTGAAAACCAACACACACTAAAAAGTACCTATGAGATAAAACAAGCAGTCACTAACTAGTTAGAAGAATAGTTACAACAACCAATACTAGAGAAACTTACCAGTGCAAGTGAAACTCGAATATGGGTGCACCCTCTGGGTATAATATGCAAAGGATAGCCCAGTGTTTGTCCTAGGTATCGTGGTATACCCCTATAGTCACCTCTGTAAGTGTTATCGGACAAATCGGTAGGTGGGGACACTAACATATCTCCCTAGGCCCACCTAGATCTAGAACAAAATAGGACAGGACATGACTCTTTCCATAAGTTGTAGTCATTGAATCTACTAATAAGAAGGAATGAGTGACATACCTTTATATTTCTTCATTAGGTCTCTGTTGTTCCCACTTCGCTCTGGTGCTCTTGTGAAGTCAGGTCCAAGACAACACAAACCAACCAAAGTGAAGATAGAAAAGTATATTCAATGTCAACCTATGCATATGATTAAGGAGTTATGCTATAAAATGAGAGTGATTTTATGGGAAAGGGACATGTCGATGTATTATATTAAATGAAAGTAGAAGATACAACCTGATCGCCTTGATGTCGCAAGCTTCCTTTCAGTGACCCTTGGTTCCAACACACACACTTTCTCTGCACTTACATGAAGAAGATCCAATACCTCTTGATAGACCAACTGGAGTCTTCAAGCTTCTGTCCAAGCAGGGTTCTTCACACAATTCTTTCACCAATTCTTCATTCAATCTTGCTTAAACTTTTCCATGAGAAACCTTTCAATATATAGGAGAAGGAGGGATGTTTACATGGATGAGGATGATCCGACCAAATCTAAGAAGTCAGTAGGATGCCAACCATGCAAATGCCAACTCATTTTCTAGAAGATCCCTTTCTAGAACCTTTGTGACCTCTTCTCCTTTCCAAGCTTAAAAATAGGTTCGCACCCTATCTATGGAGAAGAATATGAACAATTCTCACCCTAAGTGTGGGTGGCCTGCAAGAATGAGGGATTTTCGTAGCCTATAACATAGGCAGCCTACAACTCATCTTAAAAAATTTTTTTTGGAAGAAGACAACAACCACTTTTCTCAGGCAAGAAGTCCTTGTGGGAGCCTGAATACAACACTGTAGAGACATCACCAGAGTGACCAAAATAATGTGTAACAAAATGCCCCCCAAAGCATGAGGCTGGAATCTATGACAACTAAAATACTTTGTAAACTGTGTGTTTGTGTGAGAAACCAGGAGGGAACCTAATCGGAAACCTGTAAACAACCAAGCATCTGCAGAATATAATACCAGTTCTGAGGTAGGCATTCCCATGCTCAGATAAAAAACGAATGGAGTCACAAACGTAAGTGATGGCCACCAATTATACACCGTGAATCCATTCCGTCAAAATGCTACATAGCCACCAGGAATACACTGTCAATCTATGTGAGAAGACTTGAATTAAGACGACATAGCCACATGACATACAAAGTGGATCTATGCACTGACACAAATCATACATACTCCATAGAATCCTGGATCAAAACGATGAGACCTAGGGTCTTCAATCCTGTCACTTGAAAGTACAAATCTAGCCATGTGATTACATGTGCTGAAGTCGAACATGGTAGAAACCACTTGATTACTGGTCATTGATGAAAAACCGTTAACAAGTGCGAGGGAAATCACTATTGATGTCAATGACTCCTAAGGTACCGAAGTACAATCCGAATGAATGCGAATGAATGAGATGAAGTCGAACACTTGGTGGAATCTCTCGATCAGGGATCAATGATGTGAAACCTCTGTCGAAAGTGAAGAGACCTGCCATTAAGGCATGCAGGTTCCAAGGTACTAATTGATTTCTATGTCTCATTTCCAAATAATGAGTCAGAGTCGATGGAACAAGACTCTTCATAGGAGGGCCTTGATGTATCCCCCATCAATGACACAAAATAAGTAACAAATTTTGAGGATGAGACAAAGTATGAATACGATTAGAAATGAACACAGGGAAGGCCGACATAATAAGAATGGACAACTGCAAATGGTCGACTCAATAGAGGGCTCGTGTGAACTTCTCTTGAACATATGAACAACATGACCAAGGACTTGGAAACACTAACTCAAAGATGACCCAAGATATGACCTTGTAACAAGTCGAATGAGAGACAAATGGATTTCCCAACTCGGATTCAAATGATGAAAAGAGGGTGTCATGTTCAAGAGCGACGCTTACTGCCATTAATATGATTTCGAAAACACATCCCTTTCCCAAAATTTCTTCCACCATTTCTAGCGAGTACCTCTTTATTTGTATGCAAGCTTGAGGAGGATAACATAGGCTTGTTGATGTAAGATCATCCTTCAGCTGAGTCCCTCGGAGTTTATTTAATGAACCCTAGGAAGGAGTGGTTCGGTCCCATTACGGGTCTGTCGATGTTTTTTTAACGAGTCCAAGGATAAAAAACTACAGTGTTTTTCATGTTTTGAGAGTCTGAAAAACACTTAAAGAGAACTCTCCCAGTTCCTTTTTCATAAATAAGTTCGTTGAGATCGAAAAAGTTATAAACTATCACCCGTCGAACATTTTCTTCAAATAATTTAACGAGCATGAAGAGAACAAGATCGATCGGCAATCTTTTCATTTTTATGGAGTGTGAAAAGAGCTTAAAGGATACTCCCTTAGGTTTTTCATTTTCGTGTTACCACAACAAGTACAAAAATATGAGAAAAAGTATACTTGGTTACGTTCTCATTTATTTTCGAGCACGAGAACGAACGAAGACTGAGCTCGATGTTTTTCCTACAAAAACCCTAAAAAAATAATTGTACATGAGACAGAAATAAAAAATACTCATACCCCCTCGTTTGGACTTTGAATTTTCCATACCTACGAAAAAACATACTCACAAGGCTATTAGGGCATTAGGTTTTATAAGAAAAACAAAAAATAAGATAAAAAATCAATAAAAAAATAGTAAAAAGTGAATAAATATGGGTAAAAGGGGCTTTTTACCATTTCATTGTGATTTTGCCAAAATCTTTGCCCAACACACCTCATTTTACCTCAAATTTCTTTGCTCGATTACGGGAGGCACAAGTGATCATTCGACGAACCATTTCAGTCAGCGAGGTAAGTTCTTGATCTTTCAACTTTTCCATGGTTTATTTTTAGATTTTATTGGCAATTTTTGGGGTTTTAAATCCATTTTAGGGTCACACCATGTTCTCAAGCATTCTCGCAAGCGGGCTTTGCAGGACCTATGAGAATCTAGGATTCTCGCAGGTGGCCTGTAAGGAACCTACGAGAATCTCGCACTGTGCCAAAGGCTCGCCTGCGAGGGCCAAAACATGGATTTTAAAGTTAAAAATTGCTCAATAAAAACTATGCAAAAGTTTGAAACAAGTTGTTGACTCTTCTCTCATGGATCTTGTGCAGGTGTTTGACCATCACAATCCTAGAGTGTCGAGAAAGAGAACATGAAGAGTATGATTCCATTTTCAGGAATGACCTAGGTGTTGGCATTAGAAGTCACTCCTGGATTGCGACAGGAGTAGAGACCAACTCCCATCAATTTATGTCACGAATAAATTTAATGGGTAATCAAATGGGTAGAGACCCAGGAAGGTATCACTCTAACTTAGGGACCAGGCCTGGTATGTAAAGAACAAAGGAGGTCTTGATTTAAATTTTGTCAGTGAGTTGATTGTAAAATTAGCAGGTGGAAGACTTGGTGAGATGAATGAGCAAGACTGCCTCAGGCATCAGGCCTTTCAATAGCTTGAGCAAGAAAAGCTCAGAATACAAGATCCTCTTGGTTCTAAGTTTTAGGGAACTGAAGGGTGACTTGACTGGATCCTCCAATTCCAAATCATTCAGCATTGAGAAAATACAAGAACTAATTAGAGACAATGAAACTATTATAGTGATCCAACCTACATCATCCTATAACAACGCAACTCGATTGGATCCTCCAATTCCAATTTGTTCTAACATAGTGTAAACGAAGAGATGGAAAGAAGATGACATTCAGAAGGAAAGAAGTCTCAAGTGCCAATACATAACCAAAGAAACCAGTGCTTCATTAAAACTTTACAATTGGGAGCCTAGCTCAACCATCGACATATTACAAAAATGGAAAAAATGCCTACATATACTCAAAACAAAACAACCATAGTGAAAACGAGACACTGCATTAAAAACATTGCATCTTCATATCTTCTGGTAGTCTACGCATGCAGACTTTGGACAATCCTGTACTTATGACAAACGCAATCAGACTCCTGACTATCCTGCAGATGAATCAACCTACTTTTAATCCTTTTCCAAACTTTCCATTTATGGCAGAGACGATGTCTAACCACCTCCAACAACTTCAATAACTGCTTTCTTGGGATCAAGAAAAATCTTGGTCAACTCTGTCCGCTGGGATGTGGAGGTCTCCTCATGGTGCCACCTGGATCAGCTGAACCGTCTAATGGATAGGGCGTGGAGGATCTGGCATGCTTGGCGTGGAAAGGGAAAAGGGAGTGATCATGGAAACAACAGGGGTGAGACACATGGCAAGAAGAAGGGGCGAAGGTGACGGGATAAAATGGTAATGGGAGACACATTATTTATGGGAGGCTGATGTGGAAGGGAGCGGGACAGATGTCGAAGGACGAGGAGGGGCCAAAGGGAACGAGCCCCATCATGCAGTCAAGTGGAAAATAGATGGCAGGGGAGGAAGCGGTAGAGAAGGAAACACGATAGGAAGGGGGCCTTACGTAATACCACACCATTCCGAACCCCCCCCCCCCTTATTAAAAGAAGAATGGCATAGGGGGTCCGGAATCGCTTGAGCATAGTCGATCTAGGCACCTCAATCTCGACCGTTTGAGAGATGTGCGCCCCATTCCAGACCCCCCCGTTAAAGGCAGAATGGCGAGGGGGCTTCGTAATGAAACCTTAGCCATAGATCTAGGCGGGTAGATCTCGGTCGTCTGAAACTGCCTGCTCATTAAAATGACGCGCCCACCCTCTAAACTTTGGAAAAATGGGTTTTCTGAATCCCTTTCTTTGCCTAAGGGGATGCTTCTTTCAAGAGAGCACCCCCTGCATGATTATGTGCTAACATTAGGCTCCATGGGGGACGAAACTCCCCATGCGGGCTTCCAAGAACTCTTTTGTAGCTTCAATGCCTTTCTATTGGGCTATGGATTCATTGTTTAAAACTTAAAGATAAAAGAAAAACAATATATACAACCACAGATGAGCTATGCGCGGCTCAAGAAAAAAAAAATTTCAAGAAATGCCCATTCAGAGAGCCATTGAAAACTTCTTGATCCTTTAAATATCACAACCTGTAGGTATTATTTGAAAATACTTCAGAGATTTTGAAGGGCCTGACCCATAGGGCTTCAAATTTTTCGTGTTTTCCCTTGTCTTGTTTAGGAGAATCCCATTTTAGCACCAGGTCTCCTATCTGAAACTCTTCCTTCTTGGCCTTTTTTTCAAAAGCCTACTTGATCTTCTGTTGATGGTCCTGAATTCTGTTCATTACCTACTCTTTGGCCTGCTGAACCTCTACCAGTTGATGAATTCTTCTCATCATATCATCATGCTCTTCTTGATAATCCTGGAATAACTTTTCTACAAGAATGACTAGCTGAGAAGGGAAAACAACTTCTGCTCCACAAACCAATTGTAAAGGGGAGATGCCTATAGATCTCTTTGTGGTCACTCGATCGGCCCATAGAGCGAATTTCAACTTTGAATCCCAGGCCTTTTTGTTGTCCTCCAATAGTCTTTTGATGATCCTTATCAGGCTTTTGTTCGAGGACTCTGCTAAACCATTGCCCTGGGGATAGTATGGGGTGGAGTGAATCAGTTTGATCCTGAATTGCTCACAGAACTTGGCCAACGGCTCAGCCTTGAAAGAGGCTACATTATCAGTGAAAATTTTGTTTGGGCAGTCGAATCTTGTGATGAGGTCTTCCAGGAATCCATTGATTACCTTGTGGGAAGCAGTCCTGGTGGGAATTGCTTCTATTCACTTAGTAAATAAATCCATGGCAGTTAGGATCCATCTGTGTTTCCCACTAGAAGCAGGGTGGATTTCTCTAATAAAGTCTAGGCCCCATTGCTGGAAAGGTCCCGAAACAACTACAGGCTTTAAAGGAAGAGATTTAAGGTCCTGAAAATCTTTAGCATTTGATGCAGGCTCTGATCTTTCTGCAGATGTTAGTGAATAAGGTGGGCCAATAGTACCCAACCTTGAGGATTTTATAGGCTATGGTCTTCCATAAATGATGCCCTCCACATAGGCTACTGTGAAATTCAACAATGATCCTGTCAGCCTCTTGTGGATTCATACATTTCAAAAGCACCCCCAGGGGGTCTTTCCAATATAAAACTTGATTGATAAGGAAGTATCTGACTTCTTTGAGCTTCAGAGCTCTTGCCTTATTTCTTTGCAGGCCATCTGGAGGACGCAACTCTTACAGAAAATATATGAAATCCTTATACCAAGGACATCGAGCCAATGGGGGTTCTGCTTGAGGGTCTACATCAGACAACTGATCCTACTAATTTTCTGAGCATTCATTAATGAAACCTACCCCCAAAGCTTTGCAATTTGCTTCAGCCAATAGCTTGGCTAAATCTTGACCTTTGATTAATTTGGTAGGCATTATTTCCAATTCAAACTCAAGGATCTTGGCTATCCACTTACTCCTCCTCCCATCTATACCAGGCTGCATAAGAATGTCCTTAACAATGGTAGAGGGGACATAGGAAATGATCTTCGACTGCAAGACATAGGTTCTACAGGATTTGAGAGCCTTTACCAAGGCATAGGCATGCTTCTCCATAATGTCATACCTGACCTCGACATCCCTTAGAGCTCTACTAAAATAGGCAATAGGCTGCTCTTTCCCGGCATCGTTTGTCTGTAATAAAACAACAACCACCATGTCAGATGAGGCAAAGGAGAAATAAGGAAATCCTTTGAGTAATTGGGAGTGATAAGCATAGGAGCTTCTGTCAAGGCCTTATTTAACTACTCAAAGGAATTTCAAGCTTCAACAGTCCACCTCACTTCATCTTTCTTTCTCAACATGGTTGTTATAAGCTTTACCACCTCAGCAAAGTTAGAAACAAACCTCCTTAGAAAATTAATCTTACCAAGGAAAGACTGGACTTCTTTCCTGGATCTTGGGATTTCCAATGCTTAGATTGCTTCAACTCTGCTAGGATCAATTTTGACTCTTTCTACTAATACTATGTGGCCTAGTAACCTTCCCTCCTTCATGGCGAACATATATTTTTTGGGATTCAATGAGAGGCCAAAACTCCTACATTTCAGAAAAAATTTCCTGAGATGACAACAGTGTTCTTTATCAGATTTGGAAAAGACTATTATGTCGTCCAAATAGATGACCACAAAATTATCCTTTTCCCCAATGAAATCTATGTGCATTTCTCATTGAAACGTTGTCGCTGCATTCATCAACCCAAAAGGCATTTTAGCATACATGAATGTGCCCCATGGAGTGGTAAATGCCATCTTTTCCCTGTCCTCAGGAAGAATAGAGATTTGATTGTAGCCAGAGAATCCATCAATCATGGAAATCTTGGATGCCCCTCTTACCCTCTTCAATATATGTTCCATCTTTGGTAAGGGGTAATTGTCCTTTTGGGAGCTCCTGTTCAGGTTTCTAAAATCTACACAGAGTCTAATTTCTCCATCCTTCTTCCTTACAGGGACCAAGTTGGCCACCCACTCTGAATATCTCAATGGCACAATGATCTGGGCATGTAGAAGCTTCTTCACTTCTCTCTCCATGATAGGTAAAAACATAGGATTGATCTATCTTAGCTTCTGCCTAAATGGCTTTGCCTCCTTTTTCAATAGGATTTTATGCTCAATGACATAAGTGTCATAAGTTTTGAGATCTTCATAGGTCCAGGCGAAAACATCAACAAACTCCCTCAATAGTTCAACGTATTCATCCCTATGTTCCTTTGTCAGACTCCTTGACAATCTGACAAACTTGGGTTCATTCTCAGTGTCAATGTTGCACTGAGTTGTATCAACATCATCCTATGAGATTTTCCCTTTTAATGCCAAATCATTGCTATCAAAAATCCTTTCCAAATGGACCAGTCCCCTTGGAATATGATTTTTGGGCAGCTGCACAATGTCACACTCTACAATCTTACTCAAAAAATTACCACCATCAAGCTTTTCTTCAGAAACAAAGTCTTGGTCAATATGCATCTCTGAAAATTCTTCAACAGTCTCCAAGAATATTTTGATCTCCGGATCATCCTCGAACACCTTCTAATGTTTGACATTCTCAGGTATGGAGGGCCTGTATTTTACTTCTACATCATATCTGAATTTAGGTGGCAAGGGCACTTTGAAATTGCTTGCTGATGTAGCCAAGGAATCTGCCACTGTGTTCTTCTCTCTTGCAACGAAAGAAATATTAAATGTTGAGAAGAAACTGTCGATTAGGTTCCATACCTCGTTTCTATAACTCTTGAGTGGAGGATGCTTGGCCCGATAATCACTTTTGATCTGCTGGACTATCAATTATGCATCCCCAAACACTGCTACCTCCTGAATTCCCATTCCCTTTGCAGCTCTTAATCCTAGAACAAGAGATTCATATTCTGCTACATTGTTGGTTGTTTCAAATTCTAGCTTGTATGACATAGATATGGTTTCCTGAGCAGGTGACACAAAAAATACTCTGGCACCAGTGCCTTCTCTGGAAGAGGCTCCATCAAATTTCTTTTTGCAGATGGAGGTGATGGGGGAAGAAAATTCACGAGAAGTGATGGGCTTCTTTCTGAGTTTTAGAAGGGGCTCGGGGGAATTAGTGATTTGCAACAGACTGGAACCTAAATCAGTATCAAGGGAAAAGATAGGATGGTTGGTAGGATTGGCTTCATCACTGATTATATAGGTCAGCTGGGCTTCTCTATATAGTCTCCTATGTTCCCCTCCAAACAATGGAATAGTAGCATAGGTTAGGTCCATCTGTAGAGTTCCCCCCAGTCTTTTTATCCAATATCTTGATAACAACATACCAAACTTGGGGGGGACATCAACCACTACAATGTCCATGACCACACTTTTCATGGGCAATTGAAACAAGGTCACGACCAGGTCTTTGATGACTCCTAGGCTTTGAACTTTCCTGGAGTCAAAGGAATAGAGGTCATGATAGGATTTAGTGACTTCTATTCCTAATTCTTCCATGACATTTTTGGGCATGAGGTTGTGGGAAGCCCCTGAATCCATCAAACAATTGTGTAGAACCTTGTCATGTATGTTCAAGGATGTGTAGAAGGGAGGGGATGAATCGTTCTTGTCTTCTACCATAGGACCTAGAATGACTGCAGGCTTTTCTTATTACAAATTGATGGAGTTTGTGGGAAGGCATGAAGCTTCAGACTGTAATAGCTCGAAGAGGCATTTTTTGAACACTTCATGTTTGATCAGTTCGGAGAGGGGCACAGGGATTCTAATTTTCTGAATTTCATGCTCAAATTTAAAAGAAGATGTAAGCTTTAGGATTTCTCTTACTTCAGGAACATGACTCTGGACCATTGGAGAGAGGGGTTGCACCTTCTTACCTTCATTGTTTTTTGCTACTTCATTAATAGGTTTCTCTGTTCTAGTGAGATATTCAGGAACATCAGGTGCTCCTATCTTTTTCTTGGACCTCAGGTTATACCTGATTTGGCTGCTGCTAGCCTTGTCTCCCTTGCTAAGTTCATTTAGCTGACTGTGCATGAGAGATTCCTCGTATTCTAATTGAGTGAGATGAGGAAAAGGAGGAATTTCTCTAAAGAAGTGGATTTTGGGATCAAGCCCATTTGTTTCCCCTTCTTCTTCATTAGCCACAAAATTATTTTGAAGAGGGGCCTGAATTTTTTGGTCTTCTCTATATCTTCCTCTCTGGTCTCTTTGCATAGTTAGTGGAGCAATATTGTTTGCCCTCCTGAAGCTTCCTTTGTTTTCGACATTTTGAGGATTTTTGTATGCTTACTTCCCCTCCACCTTCATTTTCTCCATCTCTGCAGACAAAGACTTCACTATCTTGGTCAGTTCATCCACTTGAGGGTGAGTCACAGAGGTGCCAGAAGTTGAGGCTTCGGATCTTACCTTTCTCCTATCTACATCAGTCTTATTCCTCATTCTGTCAACTACCAATACATTAGATTCCACCTCTATGGCCGCATCTTGCATTTGAGCTAGGGAAGTAGCTCTTATTTCTCTCAATAGAATACAAAAGTCAGGGTCGAATGCACTAGCATAAGAAATTTTGGCAGAGGCTTTTGTGGGATTTATCTCAGCAGGGATCTTATTATACATCTTATTGAATCTTTTGGAGAAATCTGAGACAGACTCTCCTCCCATTTTCTTCAAAGACCCGAATTCTGTCATGTAATACATGAAATCCTTCTTATCTCCCCACTGCGTCAGGAAAGCACTATCTAGAGCTTCAATCCCAACAATAGATCCAGGGGCCAATCTCCTAAACCACTTCCTCACCTCGCCGTCCAGGCTCTGAACGAAGACTCTCATCCAGACATCTTCATTTTTAATTTTCAGGTTATCTGCATAACTGTAGAAAGCAGCCAGGTGCTCTTTCATCATTATGTCCTCTTCCCTAGTGAACTTGGGCATATATTTTAGGTAATCTCCAGCAGGGAGAGGATTCATAGGTTGAGGTATGATTAAGGGAGCATATATGGCAGCTACTATGGTATCCATTCTATTTAGAGGGGGATTGGCACCATCCATAGGAACAATAGGTGTGGGGGAACCATGAGGAGATAAGGTTTGAAGTGGAAAGATAGGAGATGAGCTTACAAAATGGGAGGGGAACTGTAGAAAATTTGGAGAACATGCTTGTGGGCTCAAAGGAACAAAAATTTCCCTTCCCTCAACAATAGTAATAATAGGAGGAAGGGTAGTAAAACCCAGGGTAGGAGAATGTTCAGAGGCGTTGGGTCTGAACCAGGGTACCACCTCAGGGGAGAGGGGAGTGACAAGAGTTTCTCCTACTAATTTGAGACTAGGAGAAGAAAATCCAGTAGGAATACTCCCGAAATTAAGACTACGAGAAACTCCGACAGAAGGTACTAAAACAAGACAAAATGAAGGGGTTGGAGTTTCTACAAAATCTTGAAAATCACCAGAAATACCTGTTTTAGTAGTATAAGTAACGCCTTCAGAGGACTTTCCCTTTCTGATGATCTTCTCTGGGCCAACTTTAGGTGGTGCTAACGACAGCTGAGGAGTATACCTTGTGTGTCTGCCTCTAGAATCCATGGCTGAAACAATGGAGTCACTTATGGGTTGGAACCAGTGGGGTCACCCAGCGGAGTCGCGTCAGTGGAGTTGTCAGGTGCACAATAGAAATCTTGATAGTTCTGATATCTAATGCACCTTCAGAATCAGTTAATCATTGTCGTTCAATCCCTGGGAAAATATTCAACTTCGTCCCCGGAAAGGGCAGCAGAAATGTTGGCATTAGAAGTCACTCCTGGATTGCGACAGGAGCAAAGCCCAACACCCATCAATTTATGTCACGAATAAATTTAATGGGTGATCAAATGGGTAGATACCCATGAAGGTATCACTCTAACTTAGGGACTAGCCCTGGTATGTAAAGAAAAAAGGAGGTCTTGATCTAATGTCTGTCAGTGAGTTGATTGTAAAATGAGGAGGTGGAAGACTTGGTGAGATGAGTGAGAAAGACTGCCTCGGGCATCAGGCCTTTCAATAGCTTGAGGAAGAAAATCTCAGAATACAAGATCCTCTTGGTTCTGAGTTTCGGGGAACTGAAGGGTGACTTGACTGGATCCTCCAATTCCAAATCATTCAGCATTGAGAAAATACAAGAACTGATTAGAGACAATGCAACTATTACAATGATCCAACCTACATCATCTTATAATAGCGCAAATCAACTAGATCCTCCAATTCTGAGATGTTCTAACACAGTGTAAACAAAGAGATGGAAAGAAGATGACATTCATAAGGCAAGAAGTCTCAAGTGCCAATACATAACCAGAGCAACCAGTGCTTCATTAAAACTTTACAATCGGGAGCCTAGCTCAACCATCGATAGATTACAAAAATGGCGAAAACACCTACATATACTCAAAACAAAACAACCACTGTGAAAACGAGACACTGCATTAAAAACATCACGTCTTCATGTCTTCTGAAAGTCTATGCATGTAGACTTTGGATGATCGTGCACTTATGGAAGACGCAATCAGACTCTTGACTGTCCTGTAGATGAATTGACCTGCTTTTAATCCTTTGTCGGACTTTCCATTTATGGCAGAGACGATGTCTAACCACCTCCAACAACTTCAATAACTACTTTCTTGGGATCAGGAACAATCCTGTTCAACTCTGTCTGATGGGATGTGGAGGTCTCCTCATAGTGCCACCTGGATCAGCTGAACAGTCTAGTGGATAGGGCATGGAGGATCTGGCATGCTTGGTGTGGAAAGGGGAAAGGGAGTGCTCATGGAAAGAAGAAAGGGTGAAGGTGATGGGATAAAATGGTAAT
The DNA here is from genome assembly GCA_009831015.1 of Picea engelmannii. Lineage (NCBI taxonomy): Eukaryota > Viridiplantae > Streptophyta > Pinopsida > Pinales > Pinaceae > Picea > Picea engelmannii. Next base: position 731,823 of record ML791544.1, read on the forward strand.
GGGGGACACATTATTTATGGGAGGCTGATGTGGAAGGGAGCGGGATAGATGTCGGAGGACGAGGAGTGGCCAAAGGGAATAGGCCCCGTCACGTGGTCAAGTGGAGAACAAATGGAAGGGGAGGAATCGGTAGAGAAGGCAAAACGACAGGAAGGGGGCCCTACGTAGAAGCTATGGGCTTCATAATTTGAGATTTTGGTCCTTGGACAAAAAAAAATTGTAAAAACTTTTGATTGTTATATACATATATACGGCTTTTACCAGCTTATTTTGTCTTGTGTGATACATGTGATGTGTGATTGGTTTATAAATGGCCCAAATGTCTATCTAACACATAGTTAGCTAATGCATTAGTTAATGTATTTAGACATCTAGAAATGTGCTGATACTCAATATAATCAAAATAAAATTCCAAGAGGCGAATTCGTAAATATACCCATAATAAAGTAGGACTTCAAATAGCATAGACATTACTTAGTTGTAGTACTACTAGCTATGAATCGATTCGTATAACTAGGTGGAGGATACCAAGAGAAATAACATCAATCAACAATTCGATGACAACGCTATATTCTGCAATATTATTGGTCACATGACCAAGGCACACACCTCGCAGACTGATAAGTTCGTTTGTAGGTGCATAAATTACCCATGTAGCAGAAGCAAGGTTCTGAGTACTATGACTAGTGCCATCGGCGAAGCCAATGTGGGGTAGCGAAGACTCCGACATCTAGAAACCAAGCATAACGTAACATAATCGGTCAAGGGAGGAGGCCATAAAACGAAAAAGCATGCTACAGTAACACACAAAAAGTATGATACAATAAAATACAAGAACTCATGCACAGGTGATCTTAGGCATAGTACTTCTTTAAGTATAACCCATTTCTAGGTTCACTCAAAGGGATATTGTCGTAGTCTACCAACTCGTAAGCTCCTTTCTCCAAAACGTGTCTGACGATATAAGGACCTCGCCACATAGCTTCAAATTTTCTGGCTCCTAGCATATCCCGATCTTGTTCGTAAAGGAGAACCAGATCACCTTCGGAGAAAACGCGTGGCCTAACATGTTTGTCATACTGGGATTTGATATGTTTCTTCTAGGTTTCTATAAATAGGGTGGCATCACGACGGGTTTCGTCTAATTGCATGAGATACAACAAACGTTCTTCTTCGGCATAAGTGTTTGGGAGAAGTTTGACGACTATTTTTAGGGAGGGTATTTCACGTTCAATCGACAAGATGGATTCTAGACCATAAACTAACTGGAATGGTGTAAACCTGGTAGCGGACTTAATGGATGTCTAGTAAGCCCACAATGTTGAAAACAACATCATGTGGCAACTCATTTTGTGAATCCCTATCATTCATTGAAGCATGGTAATGAGGGCCTTGTTTATTTCTTCGACTTGGCCATTGGCTTGTGGGTAATAGGGTGTTGATTTTTCATGGCGAAGACCCAAATTTTCAGTGACTTCAGACATCATGAAGTTTCTAAAGTGGCTACCATGATCAGTAATGATATCCTGAGGAACACCAAAATGATCAATGATGTGATTGAATATGAATAATGTTGCAGTCCTTCCGGTATTGTTGAATGTTGGCATTGCCTCGGCCCATTTTGTAAAATAATCTACATCTACAATAATGTATCCATGCCCCCCGACCAAGTGAGGGTGACATGTCATGAAATCGATACCCCATTTCAAAAAAGGACCAACGGAGACCACAGGGTGTAGAGGATCAGGGTGTGATTGTATTTTATTGCTATAGGTTTGGAAAGCATGGCATTTTTCGATGACAATTATACAATCGTTGAATAAAGAAGGCCAAAAATACCCTTCTCATATGATCTTCTAGGGAATAGCATACCCAGACATGTGGCCACCACAGGCTCCATAATGGCAGTCATTGAGTCCTTTCTCGACTTTGTCAAATGTGAGGCAGCGTCGAAAAATGGAGTCAATCCCACGACGATAAAGAGTATCACTGAGGATAATATACTGACGGGATTGGTAGCGTATTCGATAGCGGACAATGTTGGAGAAAGTGGAATGAAATGTCTGGGTCTGGAGATATATGATGATATCTCCATACCAAAGGTCATCGGAACTAATCAGGAAAAGGGATTTATCGGGTAATGAATCGACTACTACATTTTTCATCTCTGAGCAGGGAAGGTCGCATATCAACTCAGAAAACACCAAGGATTTCTTGGACTTAGCACGTTTGAATTCTAAGTCAAAATCCTAGAGTATTACGATCCATTTGGATTATTTTCCCCCTAGCAATTGGCATGTAAGAATGTGCTCCACAGGGTTGTAGTTGGAAATTACTGTAGTCTTGCGAGAGAGGATATAGTGTCAGAAACGTTGAACCTCTTGGACGACTGCCAAGGCCAGTTTTTCAACGTGTAAATACTTGGTTTCGGTAGTCATGAGACTCTGACTCAATTAGTAAATGACATGTTCATCATGAGAATCATCCTCTTGGACGAGAACCATAACTATCGTATAGTCTGAGGCTACGAGGTAAAGGAAATAATCCCGACTGTAATCAGGTGGGGAGAGTAGTGGGGTACGTGTCAAAGATAATTTCAAAGCTTCAAAATCTTTGTTAGTAGTGGTATTCCATATGAACTCAGAACCTTTCTTGAGCAGTCGCATAAATCCAAGAGTTAGCTCAACATATTTTGGGATGAAATGATGGAGAAAGTTTGCCTTCCCTTGCAAACTTTGTAACTGGCGAAGTGAGGAAGGAGGAGGGAGACTGAGAATCACCTTGAACTTCAAAGGATATACCCTGATCCCTTGACATGAAACAATAAAGCCTAGAAGTCGGCTGGATTCTATGCAGAAAACACATTTGTGGGGATTCAAGCATATATGGTAAAAACGACATCGAAGGAAAATGGCACGGAGGTGTATTGGATGATCTACATGACGCAGGGAATGATTGGGTAAGTCATCGAGATATGGCTGCACAATGTGTTTTATATCATGGAAGGCATAAGACATAGCATGCTGAAAAGTCGCGCCAACATTCTTTAAACTGAATGGAAGTTTCCGATAGGAGAAAGTGCCCCAAGGACAAATAAAAGCGGTCTTGTGTTGGTCTGCGAGAATGATATTGATTTGATTATATCCAGAGAAACCATCCATCAGAGAGAAGATTTCACTTCCAGCACAATCATTGACGATCTGGTCAACGAAGGGGGTAGGAAAGTTGTCTTTAGGACAAGCTTTGTTAATGTCCCTATAATCAACGCACACGTGGATCGTGCCTTGTTTCTTTTCGACCGGGACAAGATTGGAAACCCAATAAGTTAGAGCGACAGGGTAAATAAAGCCAGGTTTGAGAAGTTTCTCAACTTCAAGCTTGATAGTGGCCACTTTACGTGGGTGGACCGGACGAAGTCGTTGCTGGATGGGTTTAGCATCTAGGTATGTCTTAATCTCATGTATCACAATGTCGGGGTCAATACCCAACATTTCTTCATAGCTCCAGGCGAAGACGTCACAAAATTCTTGGAAAAGGGACTTGTAGGTGACAACTTCGTCATGGGAACACGAAGCTCCGATATGCACATTTTTTACAATTCCAAGTTTTATGGATATGTCGAGGGGGATGGTGGGTGAGATATTACTTAAGTTCCCTTCGTGGAACAGATCATATGTAGACTCGGGAATGGTAAAAATGATGACAACGGTCGACAGGGTCGAGATCCGTTGGTAACCCTCGATGGTGTGTTGTTCTAGGAAGAGAATGGAATGATGATGTCCATCGTCCCAAGGGGTGTCTTCCATGGACATAACAAACATAATCATCTCATGCATGGGAAAAATGATGCGGAATGGATCTGGAGATAAATCACCAAGAGAGGGGGTAGAAGTGGTTGTCGATTGAATGGCTTGATAAGCAGATTCAACTAGACTCAAAGGCATTTCATCGCCATAACAAAGATGATCGTCGAGGTTGGGTACCATCCATGGGTCGTAAGACGTAGGGGTTCCGTGAACAGAGGTGGACATCATGTTGATCGAGGCAAAAAATGGATGTGGAACATCGGGTGGTGGGATGGGGAAAGTACCCATTAATGAGGAATCTTTNGGGGGGGGGGGTTGCAATGAAAGGTACATTTCCGGTATGTGCATTGGAGTGAAATAAGGCCAATTGGTCGATGGTAACTACTTTTCCTTGATGTGGGAAATGAACGACATGAAAAAGAGTCGACACAACTACACGCATGGAATCAATCCAGCTATGGCCAAGTAGAAGGTTGTAATCAAGAGGAGTGTCAAAGACCTCCACTTGAACTTGGACCATTTTTCCTTCTAACGTAATAGGAAATGAAGGGAGGGCACTGTAAGGCTTAAAACCAAAGCCATTGAAGGCTTTGAGCATGTTTTTGGATTCAGTCAAAGGATGAGAGCCGATGGCTTTCCAACAGGTAATAGACATGACACAAGTCGAGGAACCCTCATCAATAATCATTCTACAAATGTTTTTGTCGGAGACAATAACTTGTATTTGGAATGGGAGTTGAGGGGGTAAACTTGGAATGTGATCTTCCAAGTCAAAAATTATTAAATTCGTATCCGTGGGGTCAATTCCACCAATAGCTTTCAACAATTCCTTTCATTGTATAGGACAACTCTGAAGGACTTCGAGGGATGACATTGCGGATGGTGCTTGGGCCAGATCTTTGACAATATTGTAGTTTTGGGCAGCACATGCATGAGGATTGAAAGCTGATTTTTGAACAACACCCTATGGGGGAGGGAAAAGAATTGTATCGAGGCTTGTTCGTTCGAGATGAAGAGGATTGTTGGTAGGTGGAGTCATGGGATATGGTTGGACCAATGAAGGAGGTATTGCATCAACCTTCTCTTTGGAGAAAGGATAATCTTTGGCTTGAGTGGTAAGTGTGATGTCATTCTTCTTTGAATCACTTGTACACATTAAGACATAGGATGTATTGGAGGGGGAAGGTTGGTCATGAATGACCAATTGGGCCTGTTGTTGAAAAGGGAAGGGTTGTGAAAATACGGCCAGAGTGGGGGGTTTCATGGTCCCTTAAAGGAACTTAGTAACCTCAGCTCGTCGTGGAAAATCCTTAGTGTAGTGATCATCACCACAGATAAGACAAGGGTATCGAGGTTTGCGCTTATCCCTATCGTCAATAGGTGGTGTTTTGGTTTTCTCAGTTTGTGGATTATTTTTATCCTCCTTGGTCTTACCCTTTCCTTTTTTGGATTTATTTTTTCCGGCGGGGGTAGATTGAATAGAATTTACCTCAGAAGTCTTGTTGGTGGGAGGGGTAGGAGAGGGAGCATTTTGAAAATTAGAAGAAATGGATTTGGGTTTGTTGCTAGAGGTTTGGATGGAATGCGGTTGGGCATGGAAGGTACCAATCACAGCGTCAGCTGCGTGAGAAGTAGCAGGAGTGGTTGAAGTAGTAGAAGTAGAAGGACGAGGTGCATCAGAGAGTAATTCGTAAAGAGTACCCCTTTGTGAGTAAACGAGGTCTAGGTATTGGGCACGACTGATTGCCTGTTCTTCTGTGACAACTTCACCCATGGTGATGCCATGAGCGATGTCATTCACGAATGATTTTGTGAACCATTCTACTAGCAATTGATCAGGAAGTTTGAGTTTGATGAGACGTCGTCTCCGTCACCACACATGAATGTGATCAGAGATATGAGTGGCTTTGGTTTGTTTGAAATAACTCAAAATATCGGTTCTCGTTTTGTAGTGAATCGGTAACTGGTAGTGGGTGAGGAAAGCCATAGCGAGGATGTTGAAGTCGATGAATAAGCCTCGTGGTAATTCAATATACCACTTCACGGTGGAACCTATGAGGGTTCGCTGAAAAAGGCGTAAACGAATAGAGTCATCCATCAAGGAGTTGGATGAGCACCAACGGTGAAAAGTCATTACATGATTGTTTGGGTCCTCTCTCGGTTTACCATCGAATTTAGGGATGTCGGATGGTATTTTGGTTGGTATGGCAGGCCATTGAGGAGAGTGACAGATCAGATCATTTAAAATCCTTGATAGATCCGAGAGGTCCAGGGTGGCTAAGAAAGGTAACTGTCTATTCACATGCGGGTACTAGTGACTTTGGGGAGGGAGTCTCGTCGGTAAACCAGTGGGACCAAAAGAAGTCTATATATACTGCGAAGATCTGGGAATATTCGGTTGTTGGTGAGGAGGCAAGTAATTTGTAGGGTTGTACCCTTGAACAGGGGCATGGGGTTGAGTGTTCAAGCCCCAAATAGGATTAGACGTTCCTGGATATGGTTGGCTTGTACTAGGGGGTAGGACAGAGTTAGCTTGAGCTTGTTCCCCCCAAGTCGATTGAGGATTATGTTGTATAAGATAATTCCAAGACTGGTCTAGGGATGGAGGTATGTTTTGTCCATAGGGTGGGTTCGGTGGGGGTTGCATCCCAATTGGGATTTGTCCTACAAAAGGGGGTTGATTTTGGCCTCCATGGTGAAATTGTCCACCGACAGGAATCTGGTAATTAGGTGTGAAAGATGGGATGGTGCTACTAGGATCAGTGCCTTCGATAGAGGATGGAAGAGGTCCTCTGAAAGGGGGTGGAGGAAGTGTCGGAATGAAACCAGGAAGATGGTGCCCAAAAGGAGTGGAACCACCATGAGTCCCATATGTGATTTGTGTAGGAGCGAGAATAGAAGCATTCAACGCATGATATCCAGGCGGAAATGTTGGGGTGAATCTGGGTGAAAGAGGTGTGCCAATGGGGGCTTGGATAGCTACAGTAATCCCGGTGTGAGCACTCATAGTATCTGGGACCATTGTGTAATGGACCGTTTGTTGAGGGATAGTCAAGATGTGGTCAGCTGGCGGAGTGTTTGAACCAGGGAAATAATAGGCAATAGTAAAAGGTATTGTTTCTGGATCTGATGTTTCAGGCCGCTCAGGTGCAACAGTGATATCAATGCCTGCTCCTGAGCCAAAGAGGTTCCATCTAAAAATGCCAGTAGTCCAAAAAGGATCTTGACCCTCAGGTCCTATGAAAGGTCCGATTGGTGATCCAGAAGACTGAACAACTAAATCTTTGGAAGAATTCACTCGCACAATACATCTCCCAGAGTCAGGAGGAATTCAAAAGTCCTCTCGAGAATTGGTAATTCGAAACCATTCTAGAGAGTTATTTATTTCCACTTGTGGAGTGGCAACGTCTTGGACTTCACTCTGTTGAGGAGATCCCTCTAGTGAGTTGGTAGGCAAGGGTTGAGAACCTTCCAGATCTTCTACGGGTAAGCCTTGCCTCCTACATGAACGGTGTGGAGGGTCAATTGTGATTTAGTTAGAAACTTACGAAAGAAATTCTATGGCCAACTTGGGTAAACAAACAACATGCACTAGTAAAATCTAGGAAGCAAAATTAAGCAAACAAGACCTTCCAATTTTGAAGTCACTAGTTGATGATGAAATCCAACGCCGTGACGACAAGACAAGAAGGGACTGGGATAGGGTGGAAACGTTATGTTGACGACCTACATAACGGACTTACACCCTGGTACAAGATCCCACACATAATCATGGGTATACCCTCGAAGGATCCCGAGTGATTTTGGCCAACGTCGATTCTAGGTACCGTGAAGACTTACCCCTTCACAGTCACCTTGTGTAAGACCCTAAGAATGTAGGCTACTAAGGTTACCACCAACAACAATGGTGCCTGGGGGAATAGTCGACAGTCTGATCCACACGCAAGGGTAGGGTATCTATCCTGAAATAAACTTGAGAGGCTTCCACTCATCATTGTGGGTATACCTTCAAGTGACCCCCGTAAAACGTGCAATCTCTACACCGATATCAAAAAATTAGGGTGAGTAACTCTGTCAATATCGATGCGACCTTAGGTTTGACCCTTGTGTGAGAAGGACTTCTCAGGAGAAAATGCTACAAATGGAATTTGACACTCCTTATCACAAGATGCTATTGTGTGTTTTATGCTTTGGAGAGTGTGCCTCACTACCTATTCCAAAGCTCTAGCCTAGCTAATGTTGGTGTAAAAGAGCTCTAGAAAACATTACTAGTTGAATTTTAAAATTGCACAATATTATTAAAGGTTGTTGTTACCCAAAAGGAGACGAAAACAAGTCTGATGTTGTGTGACTCTGAACCAACAATGCATAAATATGAATGAATGATACAATTTTTTTTCTTCGATGAATCCTATTTACAGGAGGGAAATATGAGTTTTCTGGAACAATATGAACTACGATGTATGATCTTCTCTGAAATGTAATATCAAACAACCATGAACAATGAAAATTCCCTATTCATTCTCTTTCAATACTTGAATGCCAATATTTTCAAATAAAAAGTTGCTTAAAAAAGAAAATGTCTTTAATTTTTATTAGAAACCAAACAACAGGGGTGGAACTAAGAAAAAACAAGCAACCAACGAAAAAGAAATACACAACAAACACCCAAACCAATCTTTCAATGAAGACAAAAATGAAAAACTGACAAGACCAGTCTCTTCAAATGTGCATGGGTAACAATTTTCCAAGTAATAAGAAATTGAAAAGAACAATTGATCTCAACTTTTAAACCAATCAAAGGCTCCCAACCAAACAAGCACTCGGATTTCAAAACCGGAGATTATACCCTTGTTACGAAAGGTCAAGAGGTAAAAATTGAGAAAACATGATCAAGAAGATCTTTCGATTTCTGGAAACTAACCATTCAGGAGATTTGAAGTCTAGAAACATTAAATCACTAGCTAGAGAAGCTCTTCCTAGACACACAAACAAATATGGGCATTTGAGGACACAAAATTCTTAATCCAAAACTTTTGCAAGTGGGTTCGCAAGCTGGCAGAGAGGTATAGTGCGAGAATCAAGGATTCTCGCAGGCTAGAAACAGGCAGAATGCGAGAATTTCACATTGAACTGAACAATAGGGTGCGAACTTTAGTGGTTCTCATAGGCTACAGAAGGGTGCAGTGTGAGAAGGTCTGTAATCAAGCAAATTTTTGAAAAAATACAAAACTTCTTAGGGAACTTATGGATCCAAGGAGTCTATAAGGGTCTCCTCAAGACTTAGAGATTAACGAGAATGAAAAATGGTAGGTTAAGACAAAATGGCCAAGAAAAAACCACCAAAAATGGGTTGTATCCCCGGTGGAGTCGCCAATTTTTTTATCGGACAAATCGATAGGTGCAGACACTAATAGATCTCCCTAGATCCACCTAGATCTAGAACAAAATAGGACAGAACATGACTCTTTCCCTAAGTTGTAGTCACTGAATCTACTAATAAGAAGGAATGAGTGACATAGCTTTATATGTCTTCCTTAGGTCTCTGTTGTTCCTGATTCACTCTGGTGCTTTTGTGAAATCAGGTCCAAGACAACACAAACCAACCAAAGTGAAGATAGCAAAGTATATTCAATGTCAACCTATGCATATGATCAAGGATTTATGCTATAAAATAAGAGTGATTTTATGGGAAAGGAACATGCCGTTGTATTATATTAAATGAAAGTAGAAGATACAACCTGATCGCCTTGATGTCGCAAGCTTCCTTTCAGTGAACCTTGGTTCCAACACACACACTTTCTCTGCACTTGCATGAAGAAGATCCAATACCTCTTGATGGACCAAATGCAGTCTTCAAGATTCTGTCCAAGCAGGGTTCTTCACACAATTCTTTCACCAATTCTTCATTCAATCTTGCTTAACCTTTTCCATGAGAAACCTTTCAATATATAGAAGGAGGGATGGTTACATGGATGAGGATGATGCCACCAAATCTGAGAAGTCAGTAGGATGCCAACCATGCGAATGCCAACTCATTTTCTAGAAGATCCCCTTCTAGAACCTTCGTGACCTCTTCTCCTTTCCAAGCTTAAAAATAGGTTTGCACCCTATCTATGGAGTAGATTGTGAACAGTTCTCACCATAAGTGTGGGTGGCCTACGAGAATGAGGGATTTTCGCACCCTATAACATAGGCAGCCTGCGAACTGATCTTAAAAATATGGTTTTGGAAGAAGACAACAACCACTTTTCTCAAGCAAGATATCCTTGTGGGAGCCCGAATACAACACTATAGAGACATCACCAAAGTGACCAAAATAATGTGTAAGAGTAAGTCACTAGAAATATAGGAAACTAGGTTTCCAACATGCAAATAGTCACTAGGCAGGTACAGTCGACAGTTAGGTGGACCATAATGAGCAGGGTATCAAGATCAAAACCTATCAAGGGTATCAAAAGAAAGTGTTCCGGAAGATTACTAAGGACCTCAAATGGATTTGAGACCCATGAAGCTCCGTGGAAAATTCAATCAATGGAATCCCAAGACCAACCCTCTATATGTGCTCCCCACTACGTTTGGTCTGGCTTTGGGGGGTTATCTCCGCTACCTTTCCTTATGCGACTTCGTGTTTACCCCTATGTTAGAGGGGGGTCCCGAATATATTTTACGATACTGTACTTTTGACACTCCCTAGCATAGACTCTTATGTTTGTTTTTTAGCCTTGAAGAGTTTCCTCTCCAATCCTAAATCAAGGCTCTAGCCTAGACTAGTTGATGTACCCTACAAAACATAAAGTCTAGTTGATTTTTAATTAATCGCTAATTTTTATGGGCTTGTCTTAAGTCAAAGGTTATGAAAGTGAAACTAGTGATATTTTGAGAGATGAAAGAGAAGATAAACAACACGCTGAAAACAAAATAACTTCTTCTTGACAAATTCAATTTTTTTATAAAATATTTAAACCAACTTTTCAAAATTTTTCTTTCTTAGATCTTTTAACTAAAAAATCAAACAAGATTTCGCTTGACTAGAAGATACTTATTGTCCTAAGTCAATCAGGCAAGAACTTATGAAAACAAAATTTTTCCTATTGATTAATGCAAACAACCAACTCTTTAACTAAACAAAGAAGTAAAAATTTTCAATATGCTTCAAAATACTAGAATTGAAAAATGGATTCATTTTATTTCTTCTAAAGAAAGAAAAATGATAAAGTGAAGACAAAACAGAAACCAAAAATCACTTATGGCCCTACTGCGGATTGCAGGGAGTCACTTGACCAAAAACTCAAAAAAGGTTGATCTCAAAAAAAAAACTCACAGATTTGTCTAAGACTCTACTTCAGAAAATTCAAGAAATCTATTTGATGAAAAGAAAACTATGCTACAGTCAAACCTAGGCTACCAACTGTGATCATAGAGAATAGGGAAGATACCAAAAAGACCCCTGAAAAGAATGGATTTTGATAGGTAAGAGGATGACTACCTCTCTCTATCAAAAGATCTTCCCAACACAGATACGCGACTGTCACCACAACAACTAGCGTACATACGTGTGTTGTCCAAAGGCAGAGCACATATGCATGCATGAAAAACTATTGCAGGGAGCATATAGCTCAGTAAATGCTAAAAACAAAAATGAAAAACACAATCCAGACCAAGAAGGGAGCACTGGTACTGAAAACCAGAGTCCCTCAGAGATAGACAAAATAACTTTGGCAAAGAAAATGCAAGGAAAATTTTGATCAAACAAATCTAATCTGAGGCTACTCCTATTCTATAGACTGCAACACAAAGACTATGACCAAATCCAGGAAACCCTTGAGAAGGATCACTCTTGACAGGGAAAGAGGATGACTGCCTCTAAAACAAATTCTAGACTTAATCACGCAACTGACACTTCAACATCCCAACGGATATATGTGGGTTGTATAAAGGTAGGGAGCATGTATACATGGGCAGGGCTTCTGTAGGCCATGTATAGGTCTGTAAATGTCAGGGATGAAAATTAAACAACCAAGCAATCATGGAGGGAGTACTGGTATGGAAAACTAGAATCCCTACAAGCTCAGACTCTGGATTACATCTACTTTACAAATGTATTTACATGTGCATTTGTGTGTCTTTCTTATATGTGTGCAAGATGCCAATATAATATTTGATTAGCTAGAGTATTTGTAACTTGATTTAATATCCTAAGAATATGAAAATATGTAATATAATCAAAGCTTTGTTCTAAGAGACGTACCCTAAGGAATCGTCGGTGTAGAGGAGGGTCATGAACATGGTAGACCCCATTTAACTGAGACATAACCAGTTGAGTGTCTAAATAGACCTGCAGGTGAGAGATACCAAGTGACAAAGCGTCACAAAGTAACTCAATAACTGCACTAAATTCGGTGACATTTTTTGTGGTGTCACCTAAACATATACCTCCTGAAGATAGCAACTAGCCCTGAGGTGTGAAAATTACCCAATCTATGGAGGCAAGCCTCTGAGTGTGATGGCTAGCACCATATGCTAATCCAATGAACACCTCTGGTTCACTTGACATCTGCCACAGTGAATAAGATGACATAAAAAAATGACACGTCCATAAAACCAAAAACCCAAAAAGTAATATTACAAAGACTATACATATATTACAAAAAGTCACCCAAGGTGACCCACCTATGAGTAATACTTCTTGAAGTAGATCCCATTTCTAGGCTCCGACAAAACATTTCCCTCAAAGTCCACTAGATGATAAGTGCCCTTCTGTAATACTTCTTTCATGATGAAAGGTATGAACCACATGGGTTTGAACTTGCCTGCCCCTAGGGGGTCCTTATCTTGGTCATAGACTAGGAAAATGTCACCTTCTGAGAAAATCTGAGGATGAACATACCGATCATACTAACACTTGAATTTTTTTTTGTGAGCCTCGTTAGACAAGGTCGCATCACGACATTGTTCATTGAGATTTTTGAGGTATAGTAATCGTTCTTCAAGTGGTGAAGTATTTGGAAATAACTGTACGACCAACTTTAACGATGGGATCTGACATTCTATAGGCAAGACTGCTTCCATCCCGTAAATGAGTTGAATAGGTGAGAAACCCGTTGCAGTTTTAACAGACGTTCGGTAAGCCCATAATGTTGAATACAACATCAAATTCCAATTTGACTTGGATGAATTGATCATTCGTTGTAGAATGGTTTTAAGAGATTTATTTACAACTTCCACCTGACCATTCGCTTAGGGGTAATAAGGTGATGAATGTTCTTGCCTCGACCCAAGATTTGATGTTAACTCGGTCATCATTTTGTTCTGAAAGTGACTGCCATGGTCAGTGACAATCTCTCTTGGGAGACTGAATCTTGTGATTATCTGGTTGAACAAAACGAGAGTAGTTGTCTCCCCATCATATTTGAAAATTGGCATAGCTTCGACCCATTTTGTGAAGTAGTCAACTGCTAGGATGATATAGTGGTGCCCCCTTGCTGAAGGGGGGTTGCATGTAGTGTAATCAATCCCCCATTTAGTGAAGGGACCAATGGTAATAATGGGAAACATGGGAGCGGAGTGTTCCCTCATCTTCTGAGAGAAGATCTGACATGGGTGGAACTTCTTGAACGATTCAACACAATCTTTGATTAATGTGGGCCAGAAGTAACTAGCTCGTAGAATATTTTGGGTTGTTGTCAACCCAGACAAATGAACACCACATGCTTCAGTGTGGTAATCATTAATCACGATTTCCACTTCTTCATGAGTGAGACATCGGCGAAGGATGCAGTCTACACTTCGATGATACAATGTGTCCTCGAGTATGAGATAATTCTTAGCCTAATGGCATATACAGTGATGCTCATCATGAAAATCCAAGGCAGAACACTTCAAATTCTGGAGGTAGACAAGCACATATCCATACTAGGGCTTAGAAGACATGATCAAAAACATGTCTCCTTTGATAGGTGACTCGTCGAGTATAACATCACCTAATTCAACCAGAAGTTTCGATATGAGTTCCACGAAGACCATCAACTTTTTGGATTTCGCCGAAATGAATTGCAAGTCAAATTCCTGGAGAAAAACTATCCATCTACTAATTTTTCTGCCGATGACTCATCATGTCAATACGTATTGAAATGGATTCACGATGACAATGACGGTGGTCTTGTGAAACAAAATATAATGACGGAACAATTGGACAACATGAACTGCTGCCAATGCAAGTTTTTCTATATGGGAATAATTGAGTTCCAGTCCAACTAGGCCTTGGCTCAGGTAATAAATAATGTATTCTGAGAGTAAATCATCCTCCTGAATTAAGACCATGTCAATGGTCGACTCTACAACGATCAAGTATAATAGGAAATATTTATTATAATTGGGTGGTCGAAGCAGAGGGGTTTATATGAGGGCACTTTTCAATGCTGCCAAAGAGCGACTTCGTCCCAATGAAAAGGAACGTCCTTCTTCAAAAAAAGCATAAAATCCTTTGTGATCTCAACATAGTTTGCGATGAAACGCCATAGAAAATTTTCTTTTCCCTGTAGACTTTGAAGTTGAGGTATGGTGCATGGTGGAGGCAATTGAACTATTGCCTCAACCTTGAGAGGATCGAACATGATCCCTGTTGTCGAAATGATGAAACCTAACAGATGGCCTGACGTGACGCAAAAACTACACTTGTTTGGATTCAAGAGGATTCGGTAGTAGTGACACCATTCAAGGATAAGTCAGAGGTGTTCTGGATGATCAACTCTCTTATGAGATCGTGATGCTAAATCATCGAGGTAAGCCTCGACTATGTGTTTGAGGTCATGGAAAGAAAAATACATGGCCCATTGAAATGTAGCTCCATAATTTATCATACCAAAAGGCATCTTACGATAAGCAAATGTACCCCATGGACAGATGAAAGTGGTTTTGTGTTGGTCTTCGGGTTTGATTTGTATCTGATTGTATCCCGAAAAACCATCCATGAATGAAAAGGCCTCGCATCCTATGAATTCATCGACTATCTGGTCAATAAATGGCACGGGGAAATTATCTTTTGGGCAGGCCTTATTCAGATCACGAAAGTCCGTGCATACATGAATCGTACCCTACTTTTTATTGACTAGCACGGGCTTCGACACCCATTGAGTCAATTGGACAGGGTAGATGAAACCAACTTTAAGTAGTTTCTCTACTTCAACTTTGATAGTTGCTACTTTACTAGGATTGACCAGACAAAGATTTTGTCGGACCGACTTGACATTAGGATAAGTCGTGATTTCATGTTCAACAATTCTTAGGTCTATGCCTAGCATTTTCTTGTAAGACCAGGCAAAGACGTCGCATAATTCTTTAAATAAATCTTTGTAGATTTGAATTTCCTCGGGGGAGAAGTCCGCTCCGATGAAGATATTCTCCACGACATCAGGGGTTCTGGAGATGTCAATAGGAATTGTCTCGGCTATTGTGGCCATATTTCGTTCAGCGTAAACTACATGTGTTTCCAAAGGATTGATAGGACAATGTTTATCTCCATTCATGGTCAGAGTGAATTCTCCTGCTTCAATTCATCTTAACTCTGGGAGGAAGTAGGATCTATGATGAAGATCATCCCAGGGTCTATCCAAACTAGTCATTGCCTCAATAATCGCTTCGTTTGAAGGCAAGACTAAGTCTAAAGAATCTGTATCAGCAAGGGAACCTTGAGCCCAAATACTCTCGAGCATTGGATATAACTGTTGTGTTAGAGTCATATCAAGTTCGACAGAAGCTCGTTGAATGATCGAGTATGAAACTTATACCGCGGACAAATACATGGCCATGCCATGGTGCTCTGTCCCTTCCATCGTAGTGGATGGGGAAGGAAGGGTCCACAGATCATGAAAGTACGTCGTGCGAAACGACCAGATTTGAAAATTTTCATCCTGAAGCTGGTCGAGAACAATCGTCATATAATGGACATTGCCAGTCATAGGTGAGTAATCGAAAGTACCCATCAATGGTGGGCATAGAGAAACCCCTACATTGACGATTCCATGATGGGGGTTATCAATCATTGAGACTGTGGAGACTCCCGATGAAGGGTTAGGACGGGAGAAGGATAACTGATCAATGGTCACAATTCGGCCCTCATGAAGAAGTAATAAGACCTTGAACATTGTTGCAACCATTGCTTGCATAACATAGGTACAACGCCTTCCTAACAAAATATTGTAGTCAAGGGACACATCGACCACTTCAACTTCGACACAAAAAGTTTTTCCCCCCAAATGCACGAGGAAAGAGGGGATGATCCCATGTGTTCAGAAAGAATGACTGTCAAAAACTGTAAGTAGAGTAGGTGAAATAGACAAAACGGGTTGGTCGATGGCCTTCCAATATGCCAAAGACATCACGCATGTCGAGGCACCCTCATCCGCCATTGTACAAAAAATATTTTGGGTAAACATTTTCGTGGTATAAGCCACTACTATCTGAAAAGTTACGTGGTAAGGAAGACGAGGTTTTAAGTCATAGTTATCAAGAATGATTGTTCCCATATTACAAGTCTCGGCAGAGCCTAGGGCAGCTAACAAGGCCTTTCTCTGGGAAGGGAAACTCTGGAGGAATTCCAAAGCCAACATCGCACAAGGGGTTTGTTATAAATCCTCCACCACAGAGTAGCTCTGGGCGGCCCTTGCATTTGGGTTGTAAGAATATTTTTTGAACGCACCTTTGGGGATGTGTGTCATTGTTTCACCCAACGTCTTCTCAATATGAAGAGGAAGAGGTGGGTTTTCAGATTCTTTACCCTTCTTAGAG
Organism: Picea engelmannii; assembly: GCA_009831015.1. Lineage (NCBI taxonomy): Eukaryota > Viridiplantae > Streptophyta > Pinopsida > Pinales > Pinaceae > Picea > Picea engelmannii. The sequence goes on from ML791544.1 coordinate 748,418, forward strand.
GTGCCTGGATTTCCGTAATCATGTGCTCTAGTCGTTATATAAGCATCAAATTTCATCATATAGACGTTTGCAGATGAAGGATTACTTGAAGATGGAGGGGGTCCTTGACTGCCCCCTTCAACGCTCAAGGAGGCTTTAGTTATATTTTTCCCATGAAGGAATCGTTTCGTTAACACGACAGGTTGTTGCTATGCTAATAACTTTTGGGCCTCCACAAGCCGAGGGCACTGATGGGTCAGGTGGTCTTCCTTGCAAAGATTACAAGGATACTTTGACTTCTTATTTTTCAGTGTCACCTCTGCCAACATTATTGGTGGGTTTCTTATCCCCCTTACCCTTTTTCTATTGTTTCTTCTTTCCATCAGGCTGTTGGGTGGCCTTTGGGTTGGTTTTTTGCACACCGTGTACATACAACTTTTGGGTAGGGGGAGCAACCGAACAAGTGGTTTGGCTGGCTACTGTCTGTTGTATCGACAATTGTTGAAATTTATTTGTCAATGGATCAGCGGGCTTGGTTTGTGGTGAACCAATAATGCCATCATTATGTGGTCCAGACCTTTGCCTGGTTTTGTCAAGGATTGACCTCGGTGCATCTGGAAAAATCTCGTAGAGTAAACCAGATTGAGAGTAAATTTTCTCCAGATGTTGCACTCTCATTATCACGTCTTCCTCGGAAAACACTCTAGACGTTGCGACATTTTTAGATAATTGGGGTACCAAAGACTTAAGGAACCACTCTAGCAGGAATGTGGGTAGGACTGGGACTTTGATAAAACTCTTCCAGCATCTCCATTCTCAGATATGATCCTAGATATGGTCCACTTTTGTCTCCTCGAAATGGGCCAACAATTCTATGTTGACGTCGCATCTCACAGGTAATTGGAAATGGTTCAGGAAAACCATTGCCAATTCACTTAAGGAAGAGTATCATGAGCGGTCGAGTTCAATGTACCATTTCACATAAATCCCTATGAGAGTGCATTGAAACAATCAAAACTGAATGGAGTCATCTCTTAACGAGCCGGATGAGCACCATAAATGGAAAGGAGTCAGGTGATCACTAGGATTTTCGTAAGGATTGGCCTCAAACTTTGGAATGTATGAAGGCAACTTGGTCGACATGGGAGGCCAACTCAGATCATGACAGATGGGGTCATTTAAGAGCCTTGTCAAATTTGGCAAGTGCAGGGTTGACAGAAATGGTAGTTTGGGTTATGGATTAGAGCTGGGGAAAAAGGAGCCTGGGGTTTGAATAGCACCAGGTTGCCAGTAAAATTTAGGTTGTTGGCCAGGGCTCTGGTAATAACCATGACTGTGACTAGCATACGAATTGGGCGCTTGTTGATACATCATCTGTTGGTTCCTATAATAAGACATAAAGGGCTGATCTTGCATCACATTCCAAAGATTTTGGGAGGTGTTTCCCCCTACCGATCTGACGGACATAGGAGTTGGGCCTTTCCTGGGGTTCCACTAGGTATGGAAAGGGTTGCCTCTGATTGACATCCCTGGCAAGGGGACTGGTCCCTGCCATGGATTCCAAGATCCTTGTGCGGAAGGAATTCCTAAGTGTGCCCACTGTGCAGGAATAGTACCATGTACATGATGTGGCTATCCATAACCAGGGTTTCCCCCGGTCGAGGCAGTAGCTGACAAGAAATCGTTGTTACCAAATGCATCGAATAAAGAGAAAGGTGTCGAACCAACCAACATATTATAAGGAGGGATTTCTTGACTACCTTCTGCAAACAAGTTTATGTTAGGCCCAGCGGAGTGTTGAGGAACACCGCTGAGCGAGGGGGATGAAGGGGGTATATGACCTACGTCGTAAGGGAAAGTGATAAAGGGAGTGGAAGTACCCCCAATAGATCTTTCCAGAGGAGCATTGGAACTCCCTGCCCCCAGACTCAAAGTTTTTAGAGTGGAGGAGGAAAGTATAGTACTCGTACTGAAGCCAAGAATCCTATATGAGAAAGGAGAGCCTATCGTGTTCTGAGGAAATGGAGCAGTGATCGCCGCCATAGACGAAATCAGATCATTGCCCAAGGTAGAAGCAGTCGAGATCATGGTGGCCTGGACTGACAATGGTTGGTTAGGAGGTCGAACACCTCCAGTAGTGTCAGTCATGAAGGAAATATCAGTGTTCCCTAAAGAAGTGGCAACATGTGCTTCCATTGTTGTTGGTGACACTACCGGAAGTTCATAAGGTAGAACATGTACGATGATGGGCACCAATAGATCAGTAATAGGATGGTTGTAAGGACCAAGAGCCTCTAATACAAGGTTAGAAATGATTGGTTCCACCAAAAAATGAAAGTTTTTCTCTCGAAGATGGGTTGGGCACAGTTTCCCATAACCTAGTTGTCTGAAAATACCCTTGCTGGTCTAATTTTCTTCTTAGTGGTGGCAAGGGGGTTTGACGTCAACTGATGGCAGGCCCACAGGCCTTTGCAACTAGCGAAACTCTTGATCCTCCACTGTGTGAGAAGATCAAAGACACACTAGGGAAATATATAATTGTTTGAAAACCAACACGCACTAAAAAGTACCTATGAGATAAAACAAGCAGTCACTAACTAGTTGGAAGAACAGTTACAACAACCAAAACTAGAGCAACTTACCGATGAAAGTGAAACTCAAATATGGGAGAGCCCTCTGGGTATTCCCTGCAAAGTGTGGCTTGATGTCTGTCCTAGGTACCGTGGTATACCCCCGCAGTCATCTCTGTAAGTCACTAGAAAGATAGGCAACTAGGTTGCCAGCGTTCAAATAGTCACTAGGTGGGTACAGTCGACAGTCGGGTGGATCATAATGAGCAGGGTATCAAGCTCGAAACCTATCAAGGGTATTGAAATCAAGTGTTCCAGAATATGACTGAAGACCTTAAATAGATTCAAGACCCACAAAGCTCCGTGGCAAATGCAGTCAACGGAATCCCAAGACAAGCCCTCTATACGTGTTCCCCACTACGTTTGGTCCGGATTTGGAGAGGTTATCTCCGCTACCTTTCCTTATGCGACCTTGTGTTTACTCCTGTGTTAGAGGGGGGTCTCATATAACTTTTACGATACTGGAATTTTGACACTCCCTAGCACAGACTCTTATGTTTGTTTTTCAGCCTTGAAGAGTTTCCTCTCCAATCCTAAATCAAGGCTCTAACCTAGACTAGTTGATGTACCCTACAAAACATAAAGTCTAGTTGATTTTTGATTAATCGTTAATTTTTATGGGCTTGTCTTAATTCAAAGGTTATGAAAGTGAAACTAGTGATATGTTGAGAGACAAAAAAGAAGATAAATAGCAAGCTGAAAACAAAATAACTTCTTCTTGACAAATTCAGATTTTTTTTTTAAATTTTAAACCAACTTTTCAAACTTTTTCTTTCTAAGATCTTTTAACTGAAAAATCAAACAAGATTTCACTCGACTACGAGATAATTATTTTCCTAATTCAATCAGCCAAGAACATATGCAAACAATCTTTTTCCTATTGATTAATGCAAACAACCAACTCTTTAACCAAACCAAGAAGTAAAAAATTTCAACATGCTTCAAAATACTAGAATTGAAAAATGGATTCATTTTCTTTCTTCTAAAGCAAGCAAAATGATAAAGTGAAGACAAAACAGAAACAAAAAAGAACTTTTGGCCCTACTGTGGATTGCAGGGAGTCACTTGACCAAAAACTCAAAAAAGGTTGATCTCAAAAAAAAAAACTCATAGATTTGTCTAAGACTCTACTACAAAAATTTCAAGAAATTTGTTTGATGAAAAGAAAACTATGCTATGGTCAAACCTAGGCTACCAACTGTGATCATAGAGACCAGGGCAGAGACCAAAAATACCCCTGAAAAAATTGGCTTCTGACAGGTAAGAGGATAATTGCCTCTCTATGTCAAAAGATCTCCCCAACACAGATACATGACTGTCACCATAGCATCTAGCATACATATGTGTGTTTTCCAAAGGAAGAGCGTGTATGCACACATGCATAACTATTGCAGGGAGCGTATAGCTTTGTAAATGCTAAAAAAAAAAATGAAAAACATAATCTGGCCCATGCAGGGAGCACTGGTACTGAAAACCAGAATCCCTCAGAGATAGAGAAAATAACTTTGGCAAAGAAAATGCAAGGAAAATTTTGATCAAACAAAGTTAATCTGAGGCTACTCCTATTCTACAGACTTCAACACAAAGAATATGACCAAATCCAGGAAACCCCTGAGAAGGATCACTCCTGACAGGGAGAGAGGATGACTACCTCTAAAACAAATTATGGACTTAAGCATGCAACTGACACTTCAGCATCCCAACGGATATACGTGGGTTGTCTAAAGGTAGGGCAGGTGTATACACGGGCAGGGCTTCTGCAGGCCACGTATGCCTCTGTAAATTTCCGGGATGAAAATTAAACAGCCAAGCAATCATGGAGGGAGTAGTGGTATGGAAAACCAGAATCCCTACTAGCTCAAACTCTTGAAAAAAACTTAGAAAAAAGGTGATAAACCAATTCTAAAATACCCAAAAAGTATCCCTAGAAAACCGTAAAGATTTCCCCAGTATGGTTGCCAATTTTGTTGTGGGTGGGAAATCCCTCCTACGGACTAGCATTAAGGGTTTTATCATGCATGTAGAAATGACCTAAAGTCTTCTACTTTCTACCAACATCCCAATCATAAACCCCATTATTCATATGCAAATTCAAGTTTAAAGAGATCCAGTTACTGTACCTTAGTTTCCATGTTTGATGTCGATCCCTTTAATGCTTGATCACTCCTTGACTGCAACTATCCTCCCAACATTGACCTGCATTCACAAAAGACAAACAAAGAAATCCACATGCATATGATATATAAACTAATGGGTTAGATAGTTTATCAAAATATAATCAAATTTAAATATTGACAATCTCATGTGGCAGGACAGGAAAAGTACTTATTTTATGAATCTCACGAGAGTAACCTTACAATGGTGAGATCGACCACTGCTCCTCGAATTTGGTCCTGGGCTCCTCTTCAACTGTGCTCCAACTGCTTTTGTATATTCTTCTCTTCACATAATAGTTGCAAAAGGTTGGGGCAACGGGAATACTAAATCGGGTATAGTTTCTTTGCTATGATTTTCCTCCTTCCAAATGGGACCCCTACCCCTTATTTTATAGGCTAGAAAGGGCTAGGTATTTGGTTGATTGACCGACTATGGATGATTAGTTAGTTTATTTAACTTACCAAAAACTGTGTGTTTCGTTTGCAACTTTTCGTTTTTCGCTCTTTTTAGGTATACGTGGGATGTAGTGGGTCAGCCAGTGTACACACGCGTGAAATAGTGGAGCAGGGTGCATATGCCTTCAAAAAGAGTGTTTTTTAAGAATTTGTTCAATAGTGGCTTGGCAAAGAGGTCAAATGAGATGGCTTGATGCCAGGTAAGCATGTCTGGTGCAATTTAGGGTTATAACAAGAGTGTGTTCTAAATTTCATGAGGGAGGGAATGTCCTTGTGTGGTATCATTAGTTCAATATCGAGAGCAGTGGGATGTCCTCTAATCTATCCTAAGTTACAATATTCAATTTGATCGGTCCACTGGAGAATATTGAATCATAATATTTAAGGGATTAGTCAATCATGCCTTGTTTTTTTGGGTGATGTCAGTTGAGAGGCAATAATTAGCTTTCCCTTTCTCCCATAAAGGTTGAAAATATTCAACACAATAGTGGGAATCAATTGATCCATCTAGAAGAATCTAGACACAAGCTCAATTGGACAAAGAGAACACACCCAAAAATGGTATCAATAGGTTAACTTTGGTGGTAAAACGTTATTTTTACCTGGTAAAAAATCAGTTAGAAAACCATAGTTGGTATCAATATTATGACAAGCAATGTCCATTTTCAAGAAGCAGTATTGGATTAGATGAATAGCTTTCTTACAAATGAAAAGGCTATAAAGAAAAACAAGGAGCTCATTTTTTGGGTCAACACTTTGGGGAATTTAAGAGTTTCTTACAACTAGATATATTTGATCACAATCCTTAGGCATACATAGATAGTTAAGGTCACAAGCTTCATGAGATTCATCCCCTTCGCTATGTTTTAGTTGTTCATTTCTCTTTTTGTGCATGTGCTCTTTTAAAGTCCACCCCTCTCATTATTGACTTCTTTTATTTGAACTCCATTAATAAATACCAAGTACCAAGTTATATGGTATGTTTAATGTTAGTATGTGTTGCATCCTTATGATACTAAAGTTATTTCCTCTTAATAATGACCACTTCTTGTCATTTCTTCATATGTTTAATGATGTGAAAAGGGTACCTCCATGAATGTATATATGTGAAGATGTAATTTTTTATGCATGTTTTAACGATCTGTTATGTGTGTTACAACTGCTGAATTCTTAATTTCTCAACACATTATTCTATTTCCATAAGATATGAGATTCATTCATTTGTATCTTGTATTTCTTCTAATTCACCATTCCCCCCACTCTTAAAACTGATTGTCTAAAACACTCATGGAAAAATTCCTTATGGAGCTGAAGGTTTTAAATATTTGTACTGATACTATTTGAGGACCGAGAGTTTTATCAGAGAGAGAGAAAAACCTACCCAATGTTTGCATAATTTTACTTACTGCAAGCATGGAGTTAAGGCTAACCCTGTGTCTTAGCCCCCAAGTTGCCTTGACGTTGTTCCATTGACATCCTAGAACATTTGAGGGGTAAAATGGGGGAGGATTGCTCTAGGTGGGAACTTGTGGCCACCGACCTCTTCCTCTAACTCAACATGGTTCTCCATCTTGGCAATTTTTTTATCTACAGGTTTTTAGGTCTGAAAATTCTGGGACTACTTTGAGGCCTTAAACAATGTTTTTTGACCATTTAGGGGATTAAGGTGGCCACTCCCTCTTAAGCCCTACCAACAATTTTACTTTTCAGTTACATATTTGCAATGATCTATTTTTCACCCCAAATAGAGATTGTATGCAAAATTTTCACCATCGATAATTTGACATACCAACTAGCCACCTTGGGGCCCACAATCCTTTTGATGCTTCATCTCCTATAGTTAGGGTTTTGGATATTTAGGGTTTTTTCCTCTTAGGGTTCAATGATTTATGTTAAAAGGACATTTTTACCTCTTGTAATTTCTTCTTATGAATGATCATAGATAACACCTCTCTCTTCATAGATAAGCTATGACCACTCTGGCTAGTTTGAATTGCTTTGCATTTTACAGTTTTCCCTTATTTCATTCCTTAATAGAATTTGGGTTCCTTTGTATGAATTTTATATCTATAATATTTTTGTGTTTGTTTCCATTCATATTCCTACCTTTCATTTCATTCTCTATACAATCCACATCACTTTAAGATTAATAATAGAAGCATAATAGTTATGTGAATTTCTATTGTTAATTTCAGTTATAGTTTACATTGTTGGTGTGTCTGTGTTGTTGTATTTCATTATATAACTTTGATTTGTAGGCCTATTTTTACATTATTTGGTATCAAATTTGAATATTTTATTTGAATGATGGTAGTTGGTACATCATTTGGCATTATATATAATAGAATCTAGAGTGTTGAAGACTCTATATTAATGAAGGCAATTCAAATGAAGAGTAAAGATGAAGGAGAAATTAACACTATGAGAGAACATCTAGAAGAAGAGAGTTATCTAGAAGATGGAATGATAATATTGATAATAGGTTTGGTAGTTAAACCTATAATTGATAACTATTATGTGTATGGTCGAATCCTGAACGCTAAGGAATTGATTGATTAATTAGGGGAGACATGTAGATTCATTGATTTTAAGAATTTGGAGGAGCCATGGAGGGTAAGATTTACATGTACCAATTTTAAGAACCATGCATATATGTGGTGGGATAATTTATAGTTGGGTAGGCACATGAAGGGGAAGGGAAAGATCAACTAGTGGGAGAGAATGGTGGAAAATTCAAAAGGTAAATTTATTCCTCTAGATTACTCTTTACAATTGTTGAGAATATTAAAAGACCTAAAGTAGGTGAAGAGTTTTATAGGATATCCATTAGGTTAGGTTAGAATGAGGATATGTTTTAATCTATCACAAGGTATGTAAATAGTCTTTGTTCTTCTGTACACAATGAATTTAATGTGTTTGAGTGTTCATAAATGTAGAATGAGGGGAGAATACAAGATGAAAGAAAACATGTTATTGAAGTAGTAGAGTGTTATCACTGAAATTTCGTCTGCACATGGCGACAAGAACTCCACATCATCAAAACAGCAATGAAGTCATTCATGGCACTGAATTAAGTTCACATCATTCTAGAAGGGTCAAAAACTATACAAAGTAACCAAAAATTGAAGGGCGCTTTACAGCAGCTTTATGCGCGCGCACATGCGCGGGACAAAAACGTGTTACGCGCGCATGCGTGCCCGACGCGCGACTGTCCACACAAAAAGACGCGCATCTGCTAATACGGTGCATTAATTGCTTAAGTCGGCCTCCCGACCACCTATGGACCGGCCCCCAAGATGATTTGACTCTCGAATCAGGGTCGGCTCTGCAAATTCGGTGAATTAATGACTTAAGTGAACCCTAAACAGGTCCGTGTTTACACCGGAAGTTGGTTTCGTGACCGCCTGGAAAAATTCTATAAATAGCCATGAAGACTCATTGTTTTAGCAGAGAATTCAAAGCAAAGTTACGCTGTCCCGATGATTCAGAGCTCAGTCTTTGACAAGCTATCCATCAACGGCCTAACCCAGAGTTCTTTCACCACTCAGTTCAGTTCTATTCATCTTGTAAGGAAAGCATTGTGTTGAGGGCCCCGAAGGACCTTCCGCTGGAGGGAGAGGGAACCCCTATCTTTGTCTTCAGCGTGTGCTCTGGTTTCATTAATAGATCAAGCCTGGAACCATTGACGACTCCCTTGTCTTATGTTTGATGTTTTTGTTTATTTTCGAATTGTTATTTGCTTTCAGCTGTTAGTTAGATTGTATTCTGGTTTTGTTTTCTGTTTTCTGTTAACCCCGTGCTGCCACAGATGTTTTGTCCCGAGGAACCCAACAGGACATGCAGAGCGGTCTCCATTTTTCTCACCTGGTGACTGATTGACCGCGAATAGACTAGCGACTCCACTAGGGAGTTTAGGTAACAAATTCTCCCTCAATTGGGTTTAATCCGCTTTCCTTTTGTTGTTTTTAACTTGCAGGCACTCAAACCGGCTTTCGCTGACCTGTTAATCGGCCGATTCACAGCAGAATCGAGAGAACCGGTGTTTTTTTTCAAACGCGCGGGTATTCCACCCCACAGACGCGCGCATGTGCTCTGTTTTTTTGATACAGTCCGCGCGCACACGCGCACCTGTCCATACTAACAGCCGCGCATTTGACTAATTTTTTTTTATTTTTTTTATTGTAAGGTTTTGATGTGGGGAAAGTCAGTTTCCTTTTCAAATGATATATGCATGCTCTAAATACTGCACCACTTATACCCCTCAACTTATAAAGGGGATAGTCGAACAAACATAGGCACTTAGGAGGATAAAAATCATTTTTCCCTTATTTGCTTTCAGCCACGTGGATGGCTTGTTTTGATTTATAATCTAAGTTGAACATCAAATTGTAATCACATC
>ML791544.1:768253-802201 GCA_009831015.1 Picea engelmannii
GGTGCACCATTCAGTAGGGGATTTCAAATCTACAGAGATTGAGAGGGATCTTGGAGATTCGGTCACCTGGGTTGTTCTTACCATCACCCGATCTATCAGTTGGCATATTTATTAGGGTGATTGGACACTTTTAGCAGCAGGGCCGAATTATTGAGGGTTTCAGCCTTCTATTGGAGCATGGCATTCTTCAGCTGGAGAGTTTGGCATTCAGATCTGCTTGTATTGATCTTCATTTCTCATTCAGCCTTTGGAGGCATCTTTTGTATTAGCAGGACCATTTTGTAGCAGCTCTTATCTATTGTCTATCTTCTTGGCCATCTGTTGAGCATTCCAGATCGACATCTTCATTGTAGCAGGTTTCTCTATTTTATGAATAAAGAATAATTGAGATGTTTTGGCTTGTCTATCTTATTGCATATGGTTGAGGTATGTTCCAGGGTTATCTCTTTCTATTATTTGTTGCATACACACATATAAACACATCTAAAAGGTAGATCAACAAAGTGTTTGACGAAATACCTCACTCAGAATTTTTTTTAAAAAGACACCAAAACAGTGATGATCCTTGCATAATGGCTTGGGATCATTACAATTTGTGTAGAAAAAATTGGTGAAGGTAGAATTCCATTGAGGGAATTATCATAATTAATCCTATCGAAAACATGCTCACTAATTGAACCAGGTGCAACTAATGTAGGAGAATCCATAGGGATTGTGAAATCCCACACAAACAAAGATATTTTATTATAATTTGTTTGTTTTTACACTTCAATTTTTAGTTTTGTTGTGATTTAATTCATGTAGGAGATCAAGTAGGATTGAATGATAATTCTCCGTAAATTTTGAGCTCAATTCAACTCAAACAGTGACAACATTAGAAATTGATTGGTGGAAATTTCATGAGCACATATAAATAAATGTTTGTAAGAGTAGAAGATTTCATTGTGTGGATATATTAACATGCCCATTGAATGTATAAATTATCATAACATGGTCAAGGATTTAAGGATGATACCTAATTAAAGCTAAGATGGATGAGAGAATGAGACACGATATGGTGAATTGACATTCATAATGTTTCCACATCAACTAAAGTTGAACTAACTTTAAATAAATAAAATATTGAATGAGGAAAAAGACATGTGAAAGGATGTAGATTTTAGGGTTTGAGAGAAGTTAGGAGATTGAATTGGAATAGATTCCTGAATTTAATGAACACCATTGGATTTTGGATGATTAAAACATTCCTTTAGAACCATTTTCAACCGTTTTTGGAGAAATCCATAATGATCCCAAATTAAACAGGATCGTTAGATCCAATATGATATTAACTTTCCTTCAAGATTTATTTGGGGACTTTGGGGAGAACACCAACAAATAACTAAAATGAAAAATTGTTGTTTGATTTTGAATGGAGTCTTATAGCACAAAATTCCACACTCATTTTTTTGTTCCATGGCCTAACCCTTTCCCAATGATTGCTATACTTTTCCCTAAAATTCACCTCCAAAATAATCTAAAAAACATTCTTTAAGATCATATCTGCGGGTTTCCCTAGTGCCACACGTAGACATCTGCTCCTTTCCTCATTGTAACCTGCATATGCCCTCATTTTTGGTGAAAAATAAAATAACTCTATGTTTTCAGGCGGGTTTTTCGGTTGGGCTCATTTCCCAATGACCCTTTCCCATACACAATGAAATAGAACTCCCCAAACCTATTTTGGAAGATACAAAAAAATCATTGGGGGATAAGGATAGGACAAGTCCCTTGGTGAAAATTTATTTTTCCAAAATCTAGCAAGCCTACTTTCCCTATATTCTCTAAGAAACATACCCTTTAGTCTGGAAAATTATTTTCCAGATATTCTTTATCATTTTATGTGACTATAGGGTATCTCCTTATCCCTATATGAGTCATTGAGAGAAGTTTATATTGGTTGAGTTGATGGTGTAGGATTCTAAGAGGAACCCAGATAGTTGGCCTCAAAACGATGCCTAAGGCTGGACAAGGTTGTAGCTTACCTTTTCCACTTGTTGGTAATAAAAGAGTTTGTTTGCCCCCAAATTTGTCTTCACTGTACATTTAATGTTTACTTTGAATCTGACATATAAAATGCACATGTTTTTGATAGTATAGCTACTTTCATCACAACCCTAGTTTTGTATGTGTATTGCAAGTCAATTCTAGTGGAATATCAGGAGCTATTTAGTGAATTGGAGTAGGGATCAACATCAAATGGGAGAACAAGGTGCACATTATTTTATCCTCTCTATCCCTACCTTCTCCTAAATAAAGTAGTTATTTTCTTTGATTTTTGTGTGTTTGTCATTGTGGGGAGACAATTATCTCTTTCACTTGGTCTTGCTATACTGTGATTATGACCCATTATTATAGGGGAAAAATCCCTTAATCAGAATTGGAAACTCCACTGGGGATACTCCTAGTTGGGTCAGTTTGGTTGAAGTTTCTTGCTTTCTTTTGTTGTTAGTTTTTTATTCTTTTTTGGAGTATCTTAGCCTCACAAGAATTGTTTCTTAGTCCTGAATCCCTTTGTTTATGAGTGGTTTTTTTTATTTTCTGAACTTGCCTTGCCATCCTTGAGTTTCATCACTATATCCCACGTACATCCGTGAGTTCCATCTCTACAACCTGTGGATATCCATGAGCTTCTCTAGTAATAGTTGCAGACCAGTGTGAAGTTGAATTTGTTTAAATGTCTCTTCCCTTTCTGGGTTTAATGCTTGGTTTCATCAGTCACTTGGATTGTCCTGAGTCTCTATTTGGTGTCTCTTTGTTAGGTTATGAACATTTGATATACATAAACTATTAAAAGATTATATTTGACTATTTAGTATAAGATTTGTTAGGTAGACAAAAAGAATAGCCTTTCTTGCCTACATTTCCAGATTCATTTTCCTTTCAGTGGGGTCTTGGTTGAATGCTTTCTGTCTTTTTGCCTGCTTCCTACCTTATTTAAAAAAGAAAAAATATATTTACATTCTTGTGCTTATTTTTCTTTTGTAAACAAAAAATATTTTAAAAAATACATGTATGTTTGTTTACTTCTCATTTCTTGAACCCTTTCCTTTTATTTACAAGAAAATAAGTAGTTACTTTTGTAGGCAAATCCTCCTGCAGATAGGTGAATTACCTCTTGGATGTTATACCCCTATGACCAAGACAAAAAAGTGCTAACGTTGAACACTGACTTTCCTTTAAACATAGCTAAGTTAATCAATAGAGAAGAGGAAGGAAGTAAGAGTACCTTTTTACGAAGTTTGTCCTTGCTCGGTACAAGTTGGGCTTGATCTCCAAGTCCTTTAACAAGTCCTACAATCCCATAAACAACCAAGACAAAGAATACTTCCTATTCTACCATGTTTAGTTCAAAGCTATATATATCCAAAAGAGACAAGTTCATGCAAATGTACACAATCTTAAAAGAAACATGCCAAGCACATGTATTAATGAGAACAAAATAAGGTGCTTACAAAGTGTAGATGCAGATGTAGTAGCCTCACCAATATCTCCTTGTCCAACCCTTGATCGAATGATCCACAATCAAAATGACAATACTTTTCACTAATTATTCTCCCCCTTTCACGATGAATATGCCTCCTTATATAGGCTTTGAGAGGCTTAACCACCTTAGATATTCTTGGGATAGGTTGAGGATATTTCTCCATTAGTTATGGATCTTCCCTAAGATTCATCCTTGACCTCAGATTCAAATAAATTTGACTTCAGAGATAAGGGGGATCTTCCCCTGATTTTCTCAACAGTTCAATGCTCCCTCATAATGGTGTACAAAGCATTGCAATTCTCCCCCAAAGGAGGGAAAGGAGCGCTAGTTCTCCTTGCAAGTGGGTAGGGGAGCATTTCCCTTTAAAAATGATTTTCAAGTGGTCTTTTCTCAAGGAAAAAGTTTATACTCTTTGCCAAATGGCATATCATTCTTTTAACCAATCTCAGAGGATGTCTCAAGTGTTCCTATGATGTCATTTGGGATATGACATGTGTTGGACATATTTTCATTGATGTCAACAGTCAATGTGATGATCTATTGTTAATGATGAATTACCAAAGATGATATTGTCATTGATTTCAAAAGTATACCAGTTAACAAAAGATGTCAAACAATATGTAGAGATTAGAAGTGTAAGCTCAGGAGGAGGAGAGAATAGGAGGAGCAAACAATATGAAGATCAAAATCTCAAAAGGGAAAATGCAGTACGTTGAATGATTATTGTTGATCACGATAGGATCAAAATTTTTCCTATGATAAAATATCAAGAGGGTTAGCAAATGAAGATATTAAATCTTAGATGGAAGAACTCATTGCAGAAGTGTCATCGGGATCGATGGAAAATTGAGAAGTCGACCAATACACAAAAAAATTGTAAGCTTAGAAAAAGAATCCTTAGCAACCGTCCTATCAGAGTGAAGAAGCTTCAGAAGCTGTTTGATCAAGGTTGACCATGTTGATCATATAAATATAACATACATCGGTCATATGAGTGACTGTGGGCTTGAGGATGATTGGATGATCATGACCATTGAATTTTCAAGCCAGATAAACGTCAGGGATAAATTGTGGAGATCGAAAGGAGAATTAAAAGACTCACTAGTTCCAATCATACAATTGGAATAGATTGTCAAATCTTATAGATCCAAAGATCTACGACTGTGGTTGATCCAACAAATGATGAGATTAAGATAGATTAATTCATGACCGTTGGATGCGCAATCACCAGATAAACGATAGGGATGAATTGCAAAGATCAAAAGGAGAACTAAATATCATGCTAGTTCCAATCCTACAATTAGTCAGGGTCGTCTGATCTTATGGCTTCAAAGATCGACAGTTGTGGTTAAATCACCAACAACGCACAACCTCCAATTGCGGATTTTGGGTGACGATTTAAATCACTCGCAATTTGTGTTTCCAAAATCATCCTCGATCGTGGATCTGCTTCGAGAATATTCATGACCATTGGATCACATTTTGAGTGGAAGGATAGGATAAGAGAGGTAAAAGGGCTGAGAGTTTGACTATCCAACTACCCATCAACCATCAGATCAAACCCGATATCTCGTTAAGTTGTCAAATCATTTTCGAGTGGAAGGATAGGATAAGCGAGGTAAGATCTGAGATCTCATTCATGCGAACTTATGTCAGTCATTGGATCATTCGAAGTGGAAGGAAATGATAACCCAGGAGAGAATCACTGCAAACAGATCGATTCGTTGATCTAATATCCCGATCAAATGAACATCCTTCACTTCAGGATTAAATATGTGAAGAACTTACACTCCGTCAGTTTGATATTTGAAATACCCGAAGCCCAGAAATCCGAAGTGAATAAGGTCTGTTGAATTTGGATGACATAACGAGGACCATTGGATCAGGGTTGTTGATTAGCAGACCACATCAGCAAGTATGTGTGGGATATCCATGTCATCGAACCTCGTCAGCAAGGATGCATGGAATACCACGTCGAAAAATACACATGGCATAATCAGATGATGACAACTGTCAAGAGGAAATTGACTCATGCCATGTCAACAAGTGACATAAGAAAGTTACATCAATTTCAAAGAATTCCTTTGGGAGTTTTACCATGAAAGAAAGTCAAAAGTATCGAAGTCCCTAAGGACGAAGGTCTGAAGTCACTCTCATTCATCGATCTAAGATACCCTTCAGATACTATCCTGACTGTTAGATCAAGGAGATGAACATGTGTCACATCAGGAGATATACGTCAACGTCAACAAGAATATGTGACATACCACATCAGTAATCTACGTCACGAGGACATGTTGAACAGTCAGAGAACGACAAGTGTCAAGCTGAATCGACATTTCTGGTACGTGCAAATCATGAATCAGAGTGACACGTGGTAGCTACTCGGCTCATGACACGTTAGCAAGTGATGTAAGCAACTTACATCACTCTGAGAGTTTTTCTTTGGGAGATATACCACCAGCACTTTCCCAAAGTCCCGAAGTCTCGAATGCGAGAGTCTCAAAGTGGACACAAGATTTTCAATCTGAAAGATCACTTCGGGAGAATTCCCGATCATTGATATACTATAGTGTAAGGATAGTGTAAGAGGAAACGTTAACCGATAGCAATCAATCTCCACCGTTTATGACTTACAAAACATGTGATCACTTCAGAGGAAAATGGAGAAGCGTTTATTCGAAACCTCTGAAGTCCCAAATGTCGAAGTCCTGAAGAAGACATAAGTCGTACGATCTGAAATATTGCTTCGATATTATTCTCAATCGTTGATCATACTACAATGAAAGTTGAGGCTTGATAATTCCAAAGCACGAATATGCGAAAGGATCTCGAACTTTGATCAAGAGTGGGACACGTGTCAACGGTTTGTCAACTCCGAAAGATTGATGTACGAAGGAAAGAATGGGTTGGGACTCAAAATTTCCGAAGTCCGAAGACCCGAAGGAGATATCGATCATCGATATGATGTTCGGTTTCACTCACGACCATTGATCAAAATACAGTGGAAGGATAGCGTAAGCATAATATTCTGAAGACTCGGAGTAAATGGTGGCCATCCATCACAATGCTTGATTAAGTCTTGTCCATCGGATTATGGAATGAAAGGATATATGTAAGGATTGAAGCTAACCATTGATCTAGTTCCAAGATATAATGTGAACCATATGATCTGTTCGACGATATCGTATTCATGAGTTTTGAAAGGTTGGAAGTCGTGAAGACCCAAAGGGTGAAGTCCCGAAGTTCCATCAACCATCCATCTCATAAAAAGATTTGATCATGGTCGTTGATGTGATAAACACCTAGGCACTCATCTAGTCTCATGTGAGGTCACCGTCATTGGTCATATGGTAAATATATTTAAAAGGTAGAAAGAAATGCATCGCTTAAAATGTTAAGCATGTGGTTCTATGCCATTTGATCATATGAACATGGTTTGAAGGAAGCGCCAATCTCTGTTATCACAGAGATGAAGGAAATCGATCCATGACTTTGATTGATTTGTGAAAGGAAAGGGGATGCTAGGTGTAACATTGAATACCCAAATTGATGATCTCTGGTGGTCCCAAAATTTATTGTAAATGAACAAGTTAGTTATAATGTGTTGCACAAGTCGGTTCAATAACTTAAACAAGTTTTGAGCATAAAAAGGTATAAAAACAACCATGATTGGTTCACTTGAAATGGTGGGAGTGGATGAAGCGTGGCTTGTGAAGTGAAGAGGTGGATCTGGACCCGAGGTCCGTGCAAATATAAGAGAGAGATGTAAAATCCAATATTGTGTGAATATATAAGAGGAAAGATAAAGCAAAGAAGGTGCACATTTCAGAGAGAAGATGAAATGTAGTGATGAGTGTTTTATGATATACCTTTGATCATGAGATAGAGTTGATTCTATAATGGATCACTACTACTGGAGTTGAATAAACTCTAGTTGGATATACTGGGTTCTATAAGCAAGCTGGGTCTTGCTTGAGAGTTGGTGCTCTCCGAGGAGATGGTGCTCCTTACTTCAGTTAGTGCTGAAACAAATCATTTGATGCTAGGAGAATCCTCTTTCACATATATTTATATTATGATATTCATATCAATCATACAAAAGCTAAATACAAACATATGGTGTCATTGTGTCCATTGTAATTATGATTTGATTGTTCTTAATCTGTTGAAATATGTTTTAACCACTAACTTGCAAGAAGAAAAAGATAGAATAGACCACACACTAATTCACCCGCCCCCTCTTAGTGTGGGCGGTGTGTTTGACAATTGGTATCAGAGGGAAGGTTCCCTCAGGACAGTTTAACCACTGGAAGGTAGATCCTGAAGAAATGGGTGTACAAATGGCTCTCTCCACAATTGAAGCTCCCTTATTTGATGGAACTAATTATTCCTCATGGAGAGAAAATATGAAACAATATTTCAAGTCAAAAGGATCTAAATTTTGGAATTCAGTAGTAAGAAATCCCTCCAGGATTTAACTACATCAAAGAATCTATCAAAAATTATAGTCCAAAGAAAAGAAAGGAAGAACAATGAAGTGGAATTGAAGATTCTTCTCAATGGATTATCAAATACAGTCAAGCCAAGCATAGGACTATGCACATCTACCAAGGGCTTATGACTGAAGTTAGAAAAGATGTATCAAATCAAAAATGAAGACACAAAAGACATTCCTATCAAGGATGAAGATGAAGACTCAACCATCAATAAAGGTAAGGACTCTCCATGATATTTCGATTGCAATAACATTGATATTGAATCCTCCCTTGAAAGTAAAGAAGAAGAGTCAGATACAATAACAAAATATTTTGTTAGCATTTATCCCATGGAAGAAGAAGAAGAAGAATTATCAAAGACCAAACAAAATGTTGATTCGAGTCTCTATGAATACCTCTATGACCATAATGAATCAGACTATAGCTATCTTCATGAATACACTAAAGAATTTCTTGAAAAGGGTCAAAAGCATGTCTTGGAAATAAAGGAAATGATCAAGGATAGTGAAAATATAATATATGAGCAGGACAGTTAGTTAGAAGAGAAAGAAGAGGAGGCCGAGAAGCTGAAGAAAGAAATTAGTCAAGTAAAACAAAAGGATAAGGAAGACGATGAGCTTAACAATCAGAAGCATATCCTAGAAATAAAAGAAAATCTCAAAGACAATAAAGAAATCATATATGAGAAAAATATTAAGTTAGAAAACAAAGAAGAAGAGATCCAAAGATTGAAAACAAAAGTTGTTGATATAACAAAATAAAAGGAAGAGGAAATCAAGAGACTGGAACATGAAATCAGTCAAGTAAAAGAAGAAAAGGAGGAAGATTATGAACCAAGCAAAAACCTTGCAGAACTAAGGGAAAGCTATGCCAATATTAAAATTCAACTTGAAGAAGCCAAAAGGAAAGAAGAGGTAGTAAGGAACCAGTTGGACAAAAAGGGAGAATCCTCTCATGAGCTAAAAGCAGAAGTTGTGAATCTTAGAAATAAGGTTGAGAAGTCATACACCCAAATCAAGTTCTTGAACAAATCCATGACCCTGGATGAGATCTTGGATAGTCAGAGATCACCAAATGAAAAATCTGGTCTTGGATACAACAAGGAAGAAATCAGTACTCCTAAGAAATCCGATGCATGTCCTTCATTTGTAAAAGGTGAAAATAGGTCTGGCACAGTTCCTTTAGTTGTAAAGCATGAAAACAGGTCTGACATAGGTCCTTCATTTTTAAAGGATGAAGACAAGTCTGAAACAACTCCTTCATTTGTAAAAAGTGAAAGCGGGTGTGACTCGGGTTCTTCACGTTCAAAGAATAAAAGAAACACTACAAAATTTAGAAGATCAGATCAAGGAAGAAATCTAGAAGCTATTCATATACCTTAAATCAATTTTAGAAGAGAGGCACCTTCATGGATGAATCAAAGAAGGTATGAAAGTTTTTTTAATGGTTATTGTTTTCCTTGTAATGAATATGGTCATAAAGCCTTAGATTGTAGGCATCATGGAAGAAAACAAGGTGGTAGGTTAAAAAACAGTATAGGATGTTGGAACTACAATCATGTTGGACATATTTCTGCACATTGTTACACTATGAGATGTTACAGTTGTGATGGATATGGCCACAAAGCCTATAATTGTTGGAACTCAAGAAAACAGTCAATGAGAAATACGTCATATAGTGCGACAAAAGGAGTAAATGGAACATGGAATAAAAATAAAGTTGCAGTAATAGATGATCAAAGAAAAAAGTTCAAGAAACCAAGACACTCACAGATGTGGATGGAAAAGACTGAACAAGTGAATAGGAGTGAAGTTGATTGTTGAAAAAAGAATTGCATTCATGTGACAAGCATAGTATAAAGTTGTCTTAGACAACCTTAGAGAAATGTATAGTAAAGAAGCATCTTGGATAAAAATGGATACATCTGGTTAGAGACCGATGAGAATCAATGGGCAGATCCAAGAGTTGTTTGAATAAGATGAGCTACAATTGCACAGTGTTCCAATAGGACAGCAACATCCGCAGAAGCAACATTCTGATGTACAAAATGAGGTACATGACATCCTGTAGAAATAACAAGTGGAGAATAGTCAGTAAAAAATCAAGGGAATTTTTGGTTAGTAAATAAGAAATTAATTATATTAAGTCTTGAAAAGACTCAATCACTAAAAAAAATTATATCAAGAAGACTACTCATTTGAAACACAAAAATCCCAATCAACTGAGATAAGAAGTTAGTTAACAGGGGAATAAACCTTGTCAGGAAGAACTACCTTTTCAGAAACAGAGGGGGAGAGTAGTCAGAAGTAGAGAGAGAGCATACTGACAGAGGGAGTCATTCAGTTATGGCAGGCAGAACATGACTCCAAAAAGAGTTACCCAAGCTCAAATTTTGGTTAGTAACATATGGAGATTTACTATAGGAGGAAAAACCTTTTTCCATTGATGTTATAGGGGGAGAGAAACTTCATAAGAAGAAAACATCATAAGAAGAAAACTTCATACGAGGAAAGCATCATCACAGGGGGATTTTTTTATTTGAAGTTAATGTGTTTCCCTCAATGACAGAGGGGGAGATTGTTGGACATATTGTCATTGATGTCAACAGTCAATGTGGTGATCCATTGTTAATTATGAATTACCATAGATGATATTGTCAATGATGTCAACAATATATCAGTTAGCAGAAGATGTCAAACAATATGTATATATTAGAAGCATAATCTCAGGAGGAGCGGACAATATGAAGATCAAAGGCTCATAAGGGAAAATGTAGTACACTGAAGCAATTCATGATTATTGTTGATCACAATAGGATCAACAATGTTCCTATGATAAAAGATCAAGAGGGTTAGAAAATGCAGAGATCAAATCTCAAATGGAAGAGAAAATTGTAGAAGTGTCATTGGGATCGATGGAAAATTGAGAAGTTGACCAATGCACATAAAAAGCATAAGCTCGGAATGAGAAGCCTCAATGGCCGTCTGATCAGGGTGAAGAAGAATCAACATCCATTCGATCAAGGTTGATCGTGTTGATATTCTAAATATAACAGAGATTGGTCATATGAGTGACCATGGGGTTGAGGATCGTTGGAGGATCGTGATCGTCGGATCTGCAAGCCATATCAATGGCAGGGATAAATTGCGGAGATCAGAAGGAGAATTAAAAGACTCACTATTTCCAATCCCACAATTCGACTCGATCATTAGATATTATAGCTCCAAAGATATACGACCGAGGTTGATCCAACAAATGATGATATTAAAACAAATTAAATCGTGATCATCATATGCGCAATCGCCAGATCAACAACATGGATGAATTATGGAGATCAAAAGGAGAATTAAATATCACGCTAGTTCCAATCCAACAATTAGTTAAGACCTTTCGATCTTATGTCTTTGAAGATCAATGATTGTGGTCAACTCACAAACAACACACAACCTCCAATTGCGGAGTTTGGGTGAGGAATTAAATCATTCGAAAGTTGTGTTTCTGAAATCATCCTTGATCATGGATATGCTTCGAGAATATTCATGACCGTTGGATCACATTTTGAGTAGAAGGACAGGATAAGAGAGGTAAAAAGGATGAGAGTTTGACTATCCAAATACCCATCAGTCGTCGGATCAAACCCGATCTCTCGTCAAGGCGTTAGATTATTTTCGAGTGGAAGGATAGGATAAGCGAGGTAAGATTTGAGATCTCATTCATGCGAACTTTAGTCAGTCGTTGGATCATTCTAAGTGGAAGGACATGATAAGCCAGAAGAGAAGCATTGTAGATAGATTGAGTTGTTGATCTAAGATCCTGATCAAATGAACATCCTTCACTTTAGGTCTAAATATGTGAGGAGCTTACGCTCCGTTAGTTTGAGATTTGAAATACCCAGAGCCCAAAAATATGAAGTGAATAAGGACCATCAAATTTGGAGGACGTGACGAGGACCGTTGGATCAGGGCTATTGATCAGCAGACCACATCAACAAGGATGTGTGGGAGATCCATGTCAGTGAACCTCGTCAACGAGGACGTGTGGAATACCACGTTGGCAAATACACATGGCATAATTAGATGATGACAACTGCCAAGAGGAAATTGACTCATGCAATGTCAACAAGTGATGTAAGCAAGTTATGTCACTCCGAGAGATTTGTTTCGGGAGTTTTACAATGAACGAATGTCAAAAGTCCCGAAGTCTCAAAGGACGAAGGTTCGAATTCACTCTCAACCATCAATATGAGATACCCTTTGGATACTATCCTGACCATTAGATCAAGGAGATGAACATGTGTCACATCAGGAGATCTACGTCGACGTCAGAAAGAATCTGTGGAAAACCATGTCAGTAGTCTATGTTAGCAAGGACACGTGGCACATTTAGAGAATGACAAGTGTCAATATGAATCGACATTTCTAGTATGTACAAATCACGAATCAGAGTGACACGTGGCAGCTACTCGGCTCACGACATGTCAGCAGGTGACGTAAGAAACTTATGTCATTCTGAGACTTTTTCTTTGGGAGATATATCACCAACACTTGCCCAAAGTCCCAAAGTCCCAAATGTCGGAGTCCCGAAGTGGACACAAGACATCTGATCTGAAAGATCACTTCAGGATCATTCATGATCGTCGATCTACTATAGTGGAAGGATAGTGTAAGAGGAAACATTAACCGACAACAAGTGGTCTCCATCGTTGATGACTTACATAGCAAGTAATCACTTCGGAGGAAAATGGAGCAACGTTTATTCGAAACCTCCAAAGTCCCGAAGCGGACATAAATCATCTAATCTGAAAGATCGCTTCAGGAGTATTATTAATCGTTGATCAAACTACAACGAAACTTGAGGCCTGATAATTCTGAAGCTTGAAGATGTGAAAGGATCTTGACCATTGATCAAGAGAGGGATATGTGTCAGTGGTTTGTCAGCTCCAGAAGATTGACATATGGAGGAAAGAAGGGGTAAAGACTCAAAATATATGAAGTCTAGAGACCCAAAGGAGATATCGATCATCGATTTGATGTTCGGTTGCACTCACGACCGTTGATCAAAATACAGTGGAAGGATAGCGTAAGCATAATAGTTTGAAGACCCAGAGTAAATGGTGTCCATCCATCACAATGCTTGATTAAGTCATGGCTGTCGGATTAAGGAATGAAAGGATAGATGTAAGGATTGAAGCTAACCATTGATTTGGTTCGGAGATATAATGTGGCCCGTCTGATTTGTTCGGCGATATCTTATTCAAGAGATTTGAAAGGTTGGAAGTCACGAATACCCGAAGGGAAAAGTCCCGAAGTTCCCTCAGCCATCCTTCTCATCAAAAGATTGGATCATGACCATTGATGTGATAAACACCCAGGCACTCATCTAGCCTCATGTGAGGTCACCATCGTTGGTCATGTGGTAAAGATATTTGAAAGGCAGAAAGAAATGTGTCGCTTAAAATGTTAAGCATGTGGTTCTACACCATTTGATCATATGAACATGGTTTGAAGGAAGCCCCAATCTTTGTTATCAAAGAAATGAAGGAAATCAATCCATGACTGTGATCGATTTGGATCGATTTCTGAAAGGAAAGGGGATTCCAGGTGTAATGTTGAAGATCCAGATTGATGATCTCTGGTGGTCCCAAAAGTTATTGTAAATGAACAAGTTAGTTATAACTTGTTTCACAAGTCGACTCAATAACTTAAACAAGTTTTGAGCATAAAAAAGTAAAAAACAACCATGATTGGTTCACTTTAAATGGTGGGAGTGAAGAAGGCACAAATTTCAAAGAGAATATGAAAAGCGATGATGAATGTTTTATGATGTACCTCTGATCATGAGATAGAGTTGATTCTATAATGGATCGCTACTACTGGATTTGAATAAAATCTAGTTGGATAGACTGGGTTCTATCAGCAAGTTGGGTCTTGCCTGAGAGCTGGTGCTCTTCGAGGAGTTGGTTCTCCTTACTTCAGTTGGTGCTAAAACAAATCAGTTGATGCTGGGAAAATCCTCTTTCACATATATTTATATTATGATATTCATATCAATTATACAAAAGATAAATAAAAACATCTGGTGTCTCTGTGTCCATTGTAATTTGATCGTTCTTAATATGTTCAAATATGTTTTAACTACTAACCTGCGAGAAGAAAAAGATAGAATAGTCCACACACTAATTCACCCCCCCGCTCTTAGTGTGGGCGGTGTGTTAAAAAACATGAGCAAGATGACGATATGATATCTGCGACACTTGTGACACTTGCGACATTTGCGACAATTGTGGAAAAAGTGTGACACTTGCAATAATGACAGTAAGTCATCATTGAAGTGAGTAATTTTGATGTGTAAGAGATTTCCCCCGAAAGTGCGAAGTTAGAAGATGGAAACCGATGAATGAAGTACTTTGTAGAATTTTCGAATCAAGGGTATGGACTCGGAGAACCTGATAGAATCTGCATACAACCATCAGAAAAATGTTATGATATGCTTCAAACCCAAGGCAGGAATTACTATGCTTGAGTGATAAAGACTTTCAAGGTATGGCCACCATAAAATACACTGTGGATCCATAATCATATTGATGAAAAAGGTATAACCACTAAAGATACAATGTGGATCTATAATTCCATGACATGAACTGATAGTAGCCATGAAAAATACGCAGTGGATCTACGAGATGATAAAACATAGCCACATACCAATACAATGTGGATCTATGTGACAGTATATACATCAATATTCTCAAAAGAAACTTTGTCGCAATCTGGGTAAAGTATATATTAGAGTGAACACTCAACCCAGGTTCTTCTTACCGATCTTGATGCGGTACAAATATAACTGTGTGAATAGATGTTCTGAATTTGAACATGGTAGAGACCACTCACTTACCGGTCAATGAGGTAAGTCGTTAACAAGTGAGAGGGAAATAACCATTGATGTCAATGATTCCCAAGGTACCCTAGTACATTCTAGCGAATGTGAATAAATGAGATGAAGTCGAACATTCGTGGAATCATCCAATCAGAGGTCAATGATGTAAACCCACTGTCGAAAGAGAGGAGGCCTGAAACTGAGGCATACAGGTCCCAAGGTACTAATTGGTTTCTAAGTCTAGTTCCATGATAATTTGTTGAAGTCGACAGGAACAGACTTGTCGAAGGAGGGCCTTGATGTATCCCCCATCAACAACATGAAACTAGCATAGAGATATAAGGTGGTGGATCAGATGAGAACAGACTAATACAGGTGTTGAAACAGGAAATTTGTGATGGTTGAATCTTGAGGCGGATACTTCCCTTGAACACTAAGGCACAATAGCAGAAACATGACATGGACCAAAACATGATGATGCAATGGATACTATGACTTTCGTCAAGTGACCCAAAGGAGTAAAGAAACTCATAGGATTGGTTCAGTGCAGAGGTTCAGTGGATTAAAGTGTATGCAAAGACAAAGTGCCTTGTTCAAGGGAGAGAGTAAGAGTGTCCTGTGATGTTTTAAAAAATGGTTTGGCTTGCATCCTTAATTTTTTTCCCCCATCTAGATAGACGAGTACCTATTTTTAATTTAACGAGCTTGAGGAGGGTAACACATGCTCGATATAACTCACCTTCGGTAAGTCCCTCTTCATTTGTTTAAATAACTGGAAGAAGTAAGGGTTCGGTCCCATATGGGCCCTTCAATGTATAATTTTTTAACGAGTTGATAGAAGGAAAACGCAGTGGTTTTTCATGTTTAGAGAGTCTGAAAAGAACTTAAAGATGACTCCAGGGTTTTCCTTTTTCATAATGTTAGTCCCGCGAGGCTAAAAAAGAGATAAACTACCACTTGAAAGATGCCCTTTCAAACCTTTTAACGAGAGTGAAAGAAAGCAAGATCACTCGACAATATTTTCATGTTTAGAGAGTCGTGAAAGAGCTAAAAGACAACTCCAGGGGGTTCCTTTTTTGTGTATCTATGCAAGTCCGAAAAGGAGATAAAATTCCACTCGGTTGCATTCTCATGTTTTTTCGAGCGTGAGAAGGAACTAAGACCATGCTCGTTATTGGTTTAATTTTTACACAAGCTTGAAACAAAATTAAAATATTCTTGTAGATTCCCAATGTAATTTCCAAAGGTCGGGATACCCATGGATGGTTGGTACTCCGCCCCCAGCTTGAAAAGCTAGTGGCTTAACTCCAAAATGATAATAAAAGGCTGGAGACATGCCCCCCAAGCTTCAATTCATTCACCGACTTTGAGGTTGTCACCAATTTATGTACTAGAAGGAGAAAAAAGGATAAGGGTGAATGAAATGAAGGTTCAAATATGATACCTAACAAAATACTTGACTTGGCATCTACGAGATCTAGTGAAAGACTTGACTTGACGGGAGAGGTGACTGTTTTATTTTTTAACAAGATTGACACAGGAAAAGAACTATGCTCAAGGCTCTGGGTTGAATCCCGATATTTTTGTTTCATTTTTTAATGATCTTTCTATAGAGAGGAAAAATTATGCTTGTAGCCTCTGTTTCATTTTGTAATGAGCTTTCCACAAAGAATCAAAACTATGCTCTAGGTTCTAGGTTCAATTCCCATATTTCTATTTCATTTTTTAACGAGCTTGCTACAGAGAGGAAAATTATGCTCGTGAACTCTTTTTCATTCTTTAATGATCTTGCAACAGAGAAGTAAAATTATGCTCGTAACCTTTGTTTCATTTTTTAATGATCTTTCCACAGAGAAGGAAAACTATGCTCATGACCTCTGTTTCATTTTTTAACAAGCTTTCCACAGAGAAGAAAAACTATGCTCGTAACCTCTACTTGATCATGGCTTCCAAGAGGATAATGCTTTGGCACCATGTCAAGGGACAAAAATCACATATGGCTTCCAAGATATCTTCACTAGATGGAAGGACAATGCTCGAGAAGGACACCACGTCGAGGGTTGCAACAAGGATAAGGAGATCGAGCTCCAAAGACCCTATCAAAGAGATCACCATGTCAACTACAAGATATAAATCATAAGAGGTTGAGCTTATAGGGAGGATCATCTTCATTGATTACTTAAGGCATGGGAGATAACACCACGTAATTGACCTATGGTGGGGGTGATACCACCTGCATTTAATAACCGTTTAGGGATGTCGTTGGGTTGGTAATCAAGTCAGGACCAATGCATGAAAGTTGATTAATAGCCACAATTCTTCCATCGTAAGGTAAATATCGCCCAAGGAGTAAATCGAAATCCAAGGGTCCTGGAATACCATAACATCAATAAAGACATTTTTCCCTCCCAAATTTATGGGAAATCGAGGAAGGAATCCTAAAGGGTGACTGGTTCTTATGTTAAAAGATAACAAATTCTGTGTAATTGGTAAAAGCTGAGGATAACCGAAATCTTGCCAAGCAATAGAGGATACAATACTAATGGATGCACCTTCATCTATTAGTGTCTGAGGCACAACTTGAACACAAACCTGTACTGTAATCGTGAAAGGAATGTGAGAGGGAAGACAAGGTCCAGTTAGCGCACCCCAATAAAAAATGATGGCCTCATTACTTGGAGGGGGTTTGGCAGGAGAAGGAGGAATGCCCCTCGGCATGGTATATTCTATATCAACGAGAAAAATGTGTGCAATATCGGGTTTACTCTCTAGAGGGAGAGTAGGATCAATCGATGATGGGATCAGATCGACCACTTGGGTTTTATTCTCCAAGGGGAGAATGGGGTTAACGAATGGAGGAACCATAATGACCACTTTGGCACTCTTCAAAGGAGGAGTGGGATTAACCGATGATGTAACCGGAGCAACCACTTTGGAATTCCTCAAGGAAGGAGTGGGATCAACCGATGGTGGAACCGGATAGACCAATTTGGTTAGTGGTTCAACCAAGGATGAAACCAGATTGACCACTTGATCAACCAAACTGACTGGGGATGGAACCATATTAAACATTCCATCAACTAACGATGGTTTGGGAGGAATCTTATGATCACCAGTTGGAAGTTGAATATTTTCCAAAAGAGAATAAGCCTCGTCCATACGAGGACAAAGGTGAGAGTAATTATCACCTTCACATAACATGCAAGGAAACTTAAAAGTTGTCTTCTTCTTACCAACCTTAATTCCACTAGTTGACGGGGCATCACTAGCATGTCTAGTAGGGGTCGATGACATGGAAGACCATATTTATAAGACCTTGGGAAGAGCAGGGAAATCCCTGAGAAAGTGATCACCCTTACAAATACTACAAGGGAATTTGGGTTTCATATTCTTCGTTGTAGTCATATTGACCTCATCGACACTCTTAGTACGATTAACAATAGCTAGTTGCTTGGATCCAAAATCTGATGTAGTTGGAGGTTTGGTCCCTTTCTGGTTCTTCTTCTTCTTCTCTTTTTGTTTCTTCTTCTTCTTATCAACCTGGCTACTCATTTTAGAGCTTTCACTAGGCGAAGAAGGAGAAAGGGAAGGACACCTAATTGATGAAGAAGGAGAAAGGTCGAGATGAGGTTGATGTGTGGGTGGTGTGCTTGCAACTGAAGCACTTGTTGCATTTGATATTACCAGAGTGGAAAACAACCATACTGGTAACCCAATTGTGAGACCTGGAAGGCTCAAAGTAGCGATGTAAGGAGGACCAATGTTTCCGTAAGAAGGAAAAGAAAAAGGTTCCCCCGGAGCAGGGGTTTCTCCATTGGTAGCTCCGAGAACTGACACCATTAAACAAAGATCCAACCTAGAGTCTGCTAGGGAAAATAAACAACACACACTAAAAATATATGAAGCAATCAAACAAACAAAACCTTCTCACAATAAACGCATTAGTTGGTGATGAAAACCAATGTCGTGGGAACAATGTAAGAAGGGGTTGAGATAGAGAGGGTGTTAAAAGTTACGTTGACGACCTTCTTAATGGACATACACCCTGGTTCAATATCCCACACATAATCATGAGTATACCCTCCAAGGAGCCCTAGTGATTTTGGACAACGTCGATTCCAGGTACCGTGAAGACTTTCCCCTCTACATTCACCTTGTGTAAAGACCCTAAAGAGATAGGCTACTAAGGTTACCAACTACAACAATGATGCCTGGGGAAACAATCGACAGTATGATCCACGTGCAAAGGCAGGGTATCTAGCCCGAAATCAACTTGAGAGGCTCCCACACATAAATGTGGGTATACCCTCAAGTGACCCTCAATAATACACGCAATATCTACACTAAGACCAATAAAGCAGGGTCTGTCGACCCTATTGTGACCTCATGATTGGCCCTTGTCTTAGAAGGGCTTCCCAGGAAAAAATGTAGTAAATGGATTTCACCACTCTCTAAATCAAGATTCTATGTTTGTTTAGATCTTTGAAAAGTTATCTTTCACACCTATTCCAAATCCCTACACCCTAAGCTAATGTAGGTTTTCTACCAAAAAATATAAAAAATTCTAATAAATTTTAATTTAGCGCCTGATTTTTAAGGTTGTTGTTTACTCAAGAGGAAAATGGCATGGACTAAATGATGTTTTGACTGACTCTAAAAAATGAAAAGAAATGAGAATGCAAATATTTCACTTTGATGAAATCTATATTATGAGAAGGAGAAAATGTTTATCATTCCGAGATGCACAATGTCCCAAAATGCCAAAAACCATGCAATTTCGCTACTTCAAATGCAAGCTAGTTTCACTACCCAAAAGAAAGAATGAAACTATGGTATTTGTTTGATTCTAATGTATAAATAAATTAAATACAAATACTTCAATGCCCCACAACTTTCAATCAGAAGAACAATTCATATGCAGATGCAAAAGACACGAAGCGACAAAGGTTTCAAACAAAGCATGCACTCAAAGCAATGAGAACTGAAAGAAAACAAGTAGAATTTTTTTATAAAAATAACTCAATCAAGGATACTAAAACCAACAAGCATCCAAGGAGTACAAGAAAATGCAAAGAATAATCCAAGAAAAGACAGGGAGAAAGAGAAATCACTCAAATTGTCTCGACAAACCAAGTAGTAAGAAAGGGAGATATCACATTTCTGAAAAGGAAAATTCACATTTCTAAAAAATTTCAAGCTAAAATCAAGAAAATAAGGAGTGATAAGCACCAAACACCAATCCAAACAAATTCATTAACCAACCACAGAATTTGGGTAAAGACCTCTGCAAAACAGGTTGTAAAAGACTGAGCAGAAAATGGCAAAAACTTCCAAAACAAAGACTATTGCTCCCTAACCCAAGGAAACAGAGAGCTATAGAGCTCTTTAATACACTGTAGGGGAGCACTAGCGCTCTTGTATGGCTTACAGGGGAGAGTTGCTCCTCCTAGAAATTTAAAAAAAAGGCCAAAAAATGCACAAAAACTCACCCAGAAGATGGGAGAAAGGTAATGGATCATGAAAAAATAGTAAAACTAATCTAAAAGGTGGGAAAATGGTTGGGACAAACCAAGGAAATACAAATCGATGTCGATCCCTAGTGGAATCGCCATTTTTTGTTGTAGGAAAATCCCCCTACGGACAGGTGAATTCCCTCTTGGATCTTAGACCCCTATGACCAAGACAAAAAAGTGCTAACATTGAACACTGAATTTCCTTTAAACATAGCTAAGTTAATCAATAGAGAAGAGGAAGGAATTAAGAGTACCTTTTTACAAAGTTTTTCCTTGCTCAGTCCAAGTTGGGCTTGATCTCCAAGTCCTTTAACGAGTCCTGCAATCCCATAAACAACCAAGACCAAGCATACTTCCTATTATACCATGATTATTTCAAAGCTAGATTTATCCAAAAGAGACAAGTTCATGCAAATGTACACAATATTGAAGGAAATAGGCCAAGCACATGTATTAATGAGAACAAAATAAGGTGCTTACAAAGTGTAGATGTAGATGTATCAACCTCACTAATCTCTCCTTGTCCAACCCTTGCTCGAATGATCCACAATCAAAATGACAATACTTTTCACTAATTATTCTCCCCCTTTAACCATGAATATTCCTCCTTATATAGGCTTTGAGAGGATTAACCACCTTAGAGATTTTTGGGATAGGTTTAGGATCTTTCTCCATCAGTTATGGATCTTCCCTAAGATTCAGCCTTCACCTCAGATTCGAATTAAACTGACTTCAGAGATAAGGGGGATCTTCCCATGATTTCCTCAACAGTTCAACGCTCCCTTAGAATGGTGTACAGAGCATTTCAACTCTCCCCCAAAGGAGGGAAATGAGCACTAACGCTCCCTGCAAGTGGGTAGGGAATCATTTCCCTTAAAAAATTCTTTTCAAGTGGTATTTTCTCAAGGCAAAATTTTATACTCTTCACGAAATGACATATCCTTCTTTTAACCTATCTCAAAGGATGTCTCAAGTGTTCCTGTGATGTCATTTTGGATATGACATGAGCAAGATTCCAGTATGATATCTGCAACATTTGTGACACTTGCAACATTTGTTGAAATTGTGGCAAAAATGTGACACTTGCAATAATGATAGTAAGTCATCATTGAAGTGAGTAATTTTGATGTGTAACAGTTACTTATCATTCGGTAGTTGTGTTATCCTTTGTTAGTGGTAACATTTTTATTTAAAAAACAAAAAAAAATCAATAGTACAAGTTTTGCATCCTAGCATGCATTTGCATCTTAAGGTGTTCTAAATCTTGCAATTAAACTCTTGTTTTCATCCGAAAAAGAAAATAATTTGTTGCATATGTGTTGTTTCATCCCTTTTCACTTGAATAAACTAATTGTGTGTTTTTATATTGCATTTATTTTGGAGTCGATCTAAAAACATCACCAAATTTTCACCCACACCCCTTTTTTGAGTAAAATCACCCTATTAAAATGAACGCATAACTAAAAACTTATGATATACTTTCATTTTTCTAGGGTAAATCAACAAGTTTATGCTACGACCTTGGCATAGGATGGAGAGTAAATTTATCCAAGGCCAGTAAACAAACATAAGTGTCTAATATAGGGAGTTTAGAACCCCATTTTTCATATAGGTTGGTCCAGAAGCTACTCTAACACAAGAGTTAAACATGAGGTTCCATAAGGAATAGCCAAGGATATTCCTCTCCAGAGTTGGACCAAACGTAGTGGAGATATTGTGTGTTGGGGGTTTTTATCGTACCCATACCTCTATGAGAGGTGGTTCTTTTGAAGCTTCAATATTTTCTACCCTACCCACACTTTCGATCCTGATTGTCGATTGTACCCTCTGAACACTGACTGTAAGATGGTAACCTTAGTTTCTCTTCCTAGGTAAACCACAAGGTGACTGTAGGGGTTTTTTGTATTACCTGGGGAAGGTTTTCGATCACGCACTCCAGTACTACTGGAGGGTGTCCCATGAATCATGGGTACTTGCACTGGATAAGGATGATCTTTGGAGGTCAATATAAATGCTTCTCATACCTTCATTCGGTAGTCCACGCGACTTAATCAACCTGTGCCTTTGTCTGGAAGGGCCCGAACCTACTTTGTTATTTTTCTGGTCCCAAGACTTAATCCACTTGGGTTAGAATATTGACAGAGTTGTTTGTGTCTATTTTATCTTTAAGGATATTTTAGTGGTGTGTTTGGTTAAGGTAATCTAACCTTAGGCAAGCGAGTTGACTGACATGGAGAGATAATCCCTCAAAGTGGCCAACCTACAACCTCGAATATTGAGGATAATTCAAGGCCTTCCACCCAAGGAAGAGATTAGAAATAATTCTTCCCCGCCTCCTTAAATGCATCATCTCGATCAGTCTGACACTTTCATACTGGTTGGTGAGTATGATATCATAGACCATAACCCTCTAGAAGTCAACATTCTAGAACCAGAAGAGTTAATTGTTGAGGATCTTAGAGCTGAGGAATTTTCTCCACGCTAATTCTCCATTAACTTTGATTTTCCTATTTCCGTTCATATGAGTCCCTCCTTGAATATCAGACTTTGTTGATAGTATCCTCCTTCAGGGGTCCATTATGAATGTCACTTCACCAGTGTCGGGGTCGAGAGCCTCTGAAACTCCCACCTTAGCGATCATTACCATGGGGATCTTCTCTTCTGGTATGTCAAATCAAACAACAAATGTGTTTTAACCTACCTTCGTTACAATAACCAGTAGCATTGCCTCATCAGTTATCAATCCCACTCGAGTTTCGAGTGAAAAAACAACTTTAATGTAAAAAACAAATGCTTTATCTTACAAAATGTCATCTATGGGCATGTTTAATGTGTTGGTGATTTCTCATCCAACATCCCAGTCATTGAGTGTTGGTGTGGGGAGCACTCAAGCTCCTTACTAGGCCTTGTCTTGGGGTGGAGATCACATTCCTCTCTCATCTCCATTCGTGGGAAGTGGAACTATTCCATTTTCCTTCCCTAACCCTACATGGGGTTGGGGAACTTCTATGGGTAGTGGATCCCAATCCTCTATTATTCCATCAACTTCAAACCCATTCACACTTTACGGCGGGTTCGGGAGAAACCCTTTCATAGTATCTACAGTATCGGTAGGGGGTAACCCATTCCGAGGTCACTTTGCTCACTGGAAAGGACCCATGTCCTCACTAGAGGATCCTTTGGGGATTACCCCTCTCCAAGGCCAATCAAATCCATTCCTAGGGATGTCGCAATGGGGAAAACCCTTTCCCAGTTATTCCACCCCTATACCAGGATTTCCTTTTCTCCATTGGGATTTTGTTGTAAGTAACCGTGGTTTTCCTCTTGGGAAAAATATAGGTGGAGGTTTTTCTCTATTTAAATAGGGACCACAAGGATTTATCCCAAGATCTAGTTTGATATAAAACTCTTTCTGGAAACCTGGTGCTAGTTACAATAAAGGCCCTTCTTTTCAGGTTGCTCATCAGTCGATGACACAACCTAGGTTACCGTTTCTGGCAACTTTGCATTTGTCAGATTTGTTCAAGTTGATGAATGATATGATTTTCCATGACCCCATTTATCCTATGGTCCCAAGTAAATTACCTTCAGACATCCCAAAGTTTGAGGGGAAAAGTGTTGAATACCAGCAGAACCATGTGATGACATTCCACTTGTGGTGTTCATCCAACTCGTTAAACAACGATTCAATCAAAATGTGATTGTTCTAGCATAATATTAATAGAGTCACTTCCAAATGATATATTCAACTCGAGAGGGGGAAGTTATAGACGTTCGATGACTTAGCTATGGTTATCTTAAACCACCTTCAACTCCTTGTCCAGTACGATTCTAGGACAAAATTTCTAGATAACTTTGAATAGGACAATGCCACACACATTTTTTTATCACATTCGGGAATGGAGGATATGGAAGAGATTGATTAAGGCTACAATCCCACTATATTTCCTCCTTGAATGGTTCCTAAAATCCTTACTCCCATTTATTTCGAAGGAAATTTCAACATTGGGAGTATTTTCAGAGGAACTAACGATCTTTAGGGTGCAACAATTAGATCTTATATACTTTCATTCAGCCATGCTCTATGAGATTATGTATAAAGCGTTGTGATCCACCCTCAACTTGGGAAAGCCAGAGTCCAACCCACATGTCTATGATATAGTGGGTTCTTCATAAACAAACTCCATAGACCCGACCACTATCAAGATGAAGAAACTTACTATTCAACGATTTGTGGTCGGTCCAACCACTCACTTGACCAACCTCGCCACCCAGGATTTTGATGTACATTTGGTGCAAACAAATATTTCGAAGGGTCCTCATAAAATTGGAAAGAAGCGAAAAGGAAAGGGTAAGAAAGGTGGTGGGAGTAATAAAAAAAAGTCAGATAAGAATTCTAAGGGGGGAAAGGATGAGAAAAGGAAGGTGAAGTTTCCTTGTAATTTTTGTGATGATGATAAAATTACACGCCAATTCCCGTGAATGGAAGAAGCCCAATGACTCATTAAGTTGAACCAACAATAATAGCATGTTGTGTTTTAAAACCTTTTCCTGCAAGGGAAGAATTTGCATGTTGGTGCTTCCAAATTCAACCCACAAGGGGGCACTTCTAGTGCTCCCCCCTCTGATGGGTATAAAGGAGTAGTAAACATGTTTAACTCCTCAAAGATAAAATATTTATACTTGACAACGAGAAATAAGATTTATGCTAACCCGTATTTCAAGGAAAAGGGTAAGAAAACTTCAGAAGATCATACCCCTCTCCATATAAATAATCTTGAGAAAGAGATAGTATCATGCATACCCAAGGGTGTTTATAAAATAAAAACGGATAACCATAATGCACAAGCCACTCCCAATTATTCAGTTATGGAGGATTTGGATCAAATGCCTTGTGCAATGTTCGATTTGTAGGTTCTCAAAAGTTTCTTCTCGTAGAGCACTGCATTGTTATATTCTATAGGAGATATTGATTCTGATGGTCAACTAGTAATGAAGTTTGATGCTACTGATGTGAGGTCTATCCTTCTGTATCATGTGGAATTTTAGATAGGTTTTTTTTAAACAATATCTTAGTAAATAGGACTGTTATGCTAGAAATCTATTGGTTCTCCTAATCTTACCCCTTCCCCTACAGTCTTGAATACTTTCGACGAACGTTCATTTTGACCAGATGGTCTAATTCCTTCATGTCTAGTTACACTATGGGGAAATTCTATTCGTGTTGAGGTTGAAGTAGTCAATGCACTGCTCAAATATAATCTCTTGTTAGGAATAAGTTGGAATTATTCCATGACAATTGTCATCTCAACATTTTGTCGTATTATATGCTTTCCCCATGAGGGAATAATTGTGACTATCGATCAGGTGGAATTCAACCTCTCTGATGTGGCGATCAATCCTCAGTATAATGTCCCTTGGATTGAAAAATCTCAGGTGGCCATTGAGAGCATCAGTTGTGGGTTGTACCCTTTGCTCATGGGATGTTTTGATATCCCTGCACCGATTTTGTATGTTCGTGCTACTCCGGTTAATAGGGTCTCTTCTTTTAGGATGTCATATATATATGACCCATGGATCCCTCCCTCACCATATATTATGGTCAAAGGTCGAGTTCACACTCTGATGGCCAAACCTTTAGCTTCTGTTGAACTAGCTTATCAAGCCATTCAGTAGGCCACAATAGACCCAGATCAAATTCCTGTGGTCACCGAGGAGGATAATATCTTTCTTGAGCCTATTTGGGATCAAGGCTCTTAAAAATCTCAAGATTGTTTATATATCATCTTTCGTTTGGATGAAGCAATTATTGAGGCGATGGTTGTAGCCAAAAGGCCATGGGAGTATTTACATCATAGATCGTATTTCCTTCCTAAACTTAGTCGATTTGAGAGTGGGGAGTTCAAATCAGCCATTGTAGGAAGTGTTGATGGAGTAGTCAATCCCTTGGCTAGATATGGTGTCTACGATGAATGAAAGATGGATAACATATTGAAAATGATCCCAATCAACATTTCTAAGAATCCAATAGTAGTTTAGCTCCTTCCAAACACGACTCAACTTGACGAATGCCTAGTTTACCTTGAACATCTCGACGAGCAATGTTGAGATGAAAATTTAGCAAACAAAGTGCATAAGAAACAAGTCAAGTCCCAATATGATAAGTCTTTCCATCCTAGGGTGTTCTCCAAGGGAGATCTTATGTTCGTATATGACCAGGACAAGGATGCCTTAGGGGAGGGAAACTTCAACCCTATGTGGTTTGGACCTTATGTCGTGAAATGGGTTTTATAGAAAGGATCCTATGATCTCGCTGATCTTGAAGGAAATGTGCTATAGGAGCCCAGAAATGGGATCTACTTGAAAAAGTATCATTCTTATCCCTAAGGGTTGGACTATTATCGATCTTGTATTTTAGTGTCTATATTGTACATAGCTTTGTTTGATTTTTGGTATTTTTGTTGCATTAGTGATTGATGTGCTTCTATTGTGTTGCAGATGCCCGATGAGTCATTGATTTACTTTGGATTCACTGATGGTGCCAATAACCATACTTGACACCTATCATTTGTTGCTTGGGTGATTTATTCACCTTATAGGAAGTTAGTGTCTTTTGTAGGTGTATATCGCAGGGAGACTACTAAAAATGTTGTTGAATATAGCATTGTCATTGAGATTTTATGAGATGCATTGTCTTATGTTGTTGAATATAGCATTGTCATTGAGATCTTACCTTCAAGTGCTCATCGATTCACAATTGGTAGTTTTACAGTTAAATGGTGTATATCGAGTTCGAGATCCGATGCTATTAAAATTTTTCCTTAGGGCACATCTTCTGGAATGTTCTTTTGAGTACATTACTTACGAGCATGTTCCTAGGAATGATAATGAGTTAGTTGATGCTTATGCTAATTATGTGTTATATTGGCATGTGTATCATTAATAAAGTAAAGTACACACATACACAAGTATATATACTTTTGCAAACTAAAAACAAAAAATTTAT
This sequence comes from Picea engelmannii, assembly GCA_009831015.1. NCBI lineage: Eukaryota > Viridiplantae > Streptophyta > Pinopsida > Pinales > Pinaceae > Picea > Picea engelmannii. Next base: position 795,671 of record ML791544.1, read on the forward strand.
ATAAAGAATAAAAAATAATATATATATATATATATATATATATATATATATCAAAATGAGATCCATCAAAGTACAAAGTATGGGGCCTCCTAGCCCCTGAAAGTCATATAATGGTATACAAGTAAACAATTATGCTATGAGAACATAGTATGTCTAGGCCTGAGGCTGGTGCACCCTATCATAACAAACTACGACGTTGGCTAAATGTCGGAACAATCGAACCCATGGCCTGGGTACTCCTACGATATGTCACTGCATACCAACGGGGAGGTCATCAATAGCTTCCATAAGCACATTGCACATGAGGGTCTAAAATTTCCATCCCACACTACACAAATTCCTTGTTACGTTTTCACTCGGTCCTGCCTCCTCTCTACCTCGTGAACTATGTAGTGGGACGTTGGATGGTCTCATGGGTGCTCTTTCTACATAGAAGGAAAGTACTTGTCAGTATTTTGGATCTCACAAAAAATAACTTTTTATATTTTCTAAAACTTAAAAATTAAATAGCAAAAAAATGAAAGGTTACCTATGTCCTGAGGCTCATCTCCGACATGGATGTTGACATATCGATCATTGGTAAAGTCAATACCCACATATGGGTAATCATTGATAAATGAATTGTGTTGCTCCCACCAACAAAATAATTCATCGTCAAAGGGGTTGGACATTTATCCAACTCCTAAACTATCTATGAGCTCGGTCCAACGGATCATGAATGGCCATGGTCCCAAGTTTTCTAGTATCTATGTATGCGGGCTCATCATGGGTACCTTCTCAAAGAAGAAAGTACACATGACACTTTCAAAGTATAATTTCTTGGCCTTCTCAAGCTTACAGTCTATTAATTGTGCTTTCATATTATTCATCATAGTTGTACTCTATTCATACATAGTAGGGCATAGGAATTCAACACCATAATGCATTTCTTCCCATGATATCAAGTGCAAAGAGTTGGATCCCATGATTCGAACCAAGGTGAATATAATGACCTGGAATCTCAAGTTGGTTATATGTTTAATCGACGCTTGTGGGCCACTCTTCTCAGTTCTGGTGATGTAATACTCATGGATAAAATCATTGATGATCCAGCCTCCTCCTCGATATTGAAAGTTTGGTACTTCCCCTCTCCTCGATAAGTCAGTAATGAAGTAAATATCTTTGACCATGATGGTAAAAGAATGTTTGAAAATCATGAATTCATCTGCATCTAGGTTCCAGTATTTAATTAGGATATTTAGTAATCTCCTTTGGGCTCTCATGCTGCCAACTTGGAAAAATTTGTACATTCCACAAGCATGAAGAGCTTGCTTGGCCTCATCGTTATCAAACATTGCTCGATCCACCTCCTCATGTTCACATTGTTCCTTTTCTTTAGAACATTCATGGATATCTGCGACTGGTGTTTCCGCCAATTGCATACATCCGCGGGTTGCCTTAAGACAACCCGCTAATTTGCATATACAAATTTTTAAAAGCAACTTTAAGCTTGCATTTTTGCAAATATGGATGAAATAAGGAATTGAAATGCAAGATAAGGATGAATTACTTAATGGTTGTGGGTAGAAAGTGGTGGATTTTCTCCAAGCTCCGCATTTTTACGATTTTTGTGTGCAAGGGTTTTGGTCAATTTGGTAATTTTTTGGGTGAAATAGTAAAAATAGAATGGTAATTGGGTAATTATAACAAATTTTATTAAAATTTAAAAAACCCACTTTCTGAAGTTTCCTAATTTTCTCCAAATTTCCAACTAATGATCAAACTTTGTAGCATTATCATTGCTTTTGCAGGTCTTAGGAATTTTATCTGGTACACTTATAATCGATTGGCCAAGTCTTTTACAATATTCTGGGAAGATAATGTGTTTTTAATAAGCATTTAGGTTAGGGTGCATTTCCACTCAAACTTTGCATTATCACTTACATTTACTGTTTAAACCTTGGTTCAACCCCATTAACGAGTGATGAAATATTTATCTATACTTAAAACATTGGTCGATTGATGGTAGAGCCTACCTTTCATGGGAATTCTAGTATAGAATCCTTTTGTTTGCTAGTTCTCATGCTACAAGTTTGTATTTAAGCTTGGGGGTCCTGGTTTAGTCCCTCCATGAGTTTTCATTTGAACTTCATTCTTATTACTCTCTCTCGTTCTGGCCTTTTTCCCACGTGAGCCCTATCTTATGGAGTCCATAGTTAATCTCTTTTCAAACTCCTTGAAATTGAAAATATTGTTGAGTGATTTGTTTCCTTGTACACTCGTTAATGGTCCTAAAGGAACATTTGTCCAGTACAATTTTACCCCTTCTTTGGACTAGGAAAGACTACTTACGAAAAAGGTATACTCTAGTCTATGGGCTAGAAGAGTTCTCCTAAGTTTTGTTTTATACTTTTTTGGGCTTAGGGGACTAACTTTACGAAAAAAAGATGAGGGAGTCCATAGTTAAGCTCTTTTCAAACTCCTTAAATATGAAAAGATAGTTTAGTGATCTTGTATCTGTCACACTTGTTAAAAATGTTTTGAAGAGGTTTCCTTTCAATATAAGTTTAACCCTTTTCCAGACCGACTGGACTATGTACAAAAAAGGAATAATATGGCCCCAGTGAATAGAAGAGTTCTTCTTGGTATGATTTTATTCTTTTTCATACCCTCGAGACTAAACTTACGAAAAAGACCATTATGAAGAGTTTTACTTTACAAATTTGAGTTGTAATTGCATCTACATATTGACTGATCAAGCTTTTAGGCCTAATTTCGGCTTCAACATGCTCTCATTGAACCACTTTCCTATGTATTCCTATCAGTTCCCAGCCTTGCATTTTATGTCTTTGTGACTTGACACCTTATCCCTGGAGGAGACATTCCCCCAAGTGTCCTTATCCTACACATGATTCCTTGCATTGAGCATAGGTATGCTCCTTGCACTCTAAAAATAGTTTTCTTTCCCATGACACTCTTTTCCTCCACTATACAATAAGAATTCTTTTATTCTTTTTCAAGATTTTATAACATGAAAAATACAAAAAAAATAAAACAAAAAAAACAAAAAGAATGGGAAAACATCTATCTCTTTTGCTGGAAGCATTCTTGTCGCCCTTGAACAAAGAACAATCTTGAGTTAGTATCTCAATCATTTTGGGTTTAGTATGGCATTAGGAGACTTTTTCTCACTTTGAGTTTTTTCTCCCCCACTTGGTTATTCTTCCAACTATATGGAGCATTTGCTGATGCCTTCTTTGTCACAAATGTATCCCAATTTATAGTCATGTTTCCTAGGTCACATAATGTGTTGTGCTTATGTTCAAGGGAAATTTTTCAACCCATGTCATCCATTCTGCAGTTATCCTTTGACCTTGCAAGTCGTCCTTCCAAATTCGAGTCTCATCGTCACAAATATTAGTCTCTTCATACAATCTCTTCCAAATCTTTGGCCTTCTTCCAACCCTCATGTTGGATGATGGAGGATGCCTTAATGCCTTTCTTCCAGTAGGTTCCAATATCCCATCGACTTCGACACATCCTGCTCTGGGAAAGGGATCTAGAGATATGTTTGGTACCTTGGGGCTTGCAGTCATCAGTGGTAGGTTCCCTCACTATTGATAGTGGGAATACATCAATGTCCCATTATTTATAGTTTCTACCAGGTGTTCGATGCCAACTCATTTATTCACACTTGTTAGATAGTACCATGGTACCTTGACTCCCATAATCATTATCGGTGGGTTATCTCACATTTTTTAATGGTATACATCAATTACCAGTAATCAAATGATGTATCATTATGTTCGAAATCAACTCATCTATTCACATAGTATGGACTTGTCCCATGACGGATCATTGCAAAGAATTCGGGTGAAGTAGGAGAACCACCTATTTTTTGCTCCTTCTCGACTCATATGGTGCCACCTCATAAACATTGGTACTTGCAGAGGAGCATCGTGTTCACTCTCTGTTATAGATATTGTATGTTCTTTATCTTGATACATAGCTCCATTGTGTATCTCTTCATCGCTATGATCTTCTTTGACATGGATCCACTGTGTATTCTTCGTGGCCATGATTGCTACTTCATATTTATCACATGGATCCAATGTGTATTATTCATAGCCATGGAAATTTGTCATAATTTCATATATACCATGGATTTGTAGTGTATTTTCTTTGCTGTCCATGCCATATCATTCCTAAGAATGGTTATGCCTGATTTGGGAAACAAAACTCTTTATTTATATTTGCTAATGGTTATTTATTTTTGAATCAGTTGTTTGGGAACCTCTGTGGATACTTCGATGTATCCTTGCCTCTCATATTTCATAATGTATTTTTCCCATCATTTTTCCCTTTTGACCTCACACATTAGGGGGCATCTATTATAGAACAAAATTCCACACTCATGCTTTTGTTCCATGACCTAACCCTTTCCCAATGATTTCTAGACATTTCCCTAAAAGGAAACTCCAAAATAATCTAAAAAACATTCTTTAAGATAATATCTACGGGTTTCCCTAGTGCAGCATGCATAAATTCGTTCCTTTCCTCATTGTAACCCACAAATGCCCTCATTTTTGGTGAAAAAAAAATTAATTCTGTGTTTTCGGGTGGGTTTTTCAATTGGCCTCATTTTCCAATGACCCTTGCATGTACACAATGGAATCCAACTCCCCAAACTGCTTTGGGAAGATATAAAACAATCATTGAAGGATAAGGAGAGGACAAGTCCCTTGGCACAAAGTTATGTTGCCAGCATCTAGCAAGCCTCCTTTCCCTATATTCTCTGAGAAACATCCCCTTTAGTATGGAAGCTTCTTTTCCATAGCTTATTTATCCTTTTATGTGACTATAGGGTGTCTCCTTATCCCTATCTGAGTCATTGAGAGAAGTTTATATCACTTGAGTTTATGCTTGAGGATTTTTGGAGGAACCCAGACAATTGGCCTCAAGACGATGCCTAAGGATGGATAAGGTTGTAACTTACCTTTTCCACTTGTTGGTAATAAAAGAGATCGTTTTCCCCCAAATTTGTCTTCACTGTACATTTAATTTTTACTTTGAATATGACATATAAAATGCACATGTTTTTTATAGTATAACTACTTTAATCACATCCCTAGTTTTGTATCTGTCTTGCAGGTTAGTTTTAGATGAAGATTAGGAGCTCTTCATTGAATTCAAGTAGGGATCAACATCAAATGGGAGAACAAGGTGAAATTTCTATTCTCCTCTCTATCCCTACCTTCTCTTAAATAATGTAGTTATTTGTTTTTTTTGTGTGTGTGTTTGTCACTGTGGGGAGATGGTTATCTCTTTCACTTGGTCTTTCTTTGTTGTGATTATGACCCATGATCATAGGGGAAAAATCCCTTAATCATGCATATCAAAGGCTTTAGTTATTTATGATCTCATAAGGAGTTGGGTCCAAAAGGTACTAGGGGACCTTGAGTTCATTAACCAAGGGATGCATAGAAGGGTTGATCCACCTGGTCTCATTGGGTTGAGTCTAAAAACTAGTGGGACTTTGAACACTAATGCATCCATGTCAAATTCAATCCACTAGAACAATAATGAGAAAATAATCACAAGCTTAATGAAAAATGACATGCAACCTTTTTCCACATCAACAAACTAGGAACATGATTATGAATTTGATTACGCTAGAGCACCAATGAGAACACATTATACCATGATGACTTTGAAGATTAAACTAACCACAACTGCAATATTATTTTGGTTCCGATTTTAGAGGAAGCGTTATATAGAGAATAGTAGAAGGGAATGGAGCTTTTGGCCTCCTAATGTTATAGTTGAGATAGAGGCCCTTGAACCTATCTGTGAAAGTCTGTAGTAGTAAAGACATATATAATCTTAATTGTTGTAATGAGATCCAAAGGTAGTTTTTCTAAAATCTATATGGGTTTAATAATACAAGAATAATAGTTGTGTTAATTTCTATTGTTAATTTTAATTTTAATTTATACTATTGTTGTGTGTGTTGTATTTCACATTGTATCTTTTATTTACAAGCATGTGTGTATATCATTTAATGTTAGAGATAAAACTTTTAGTTGAGTCATGCTTGTGGCTACATCATTTGGTACAAGAGATCAAGATTGCATATGAGTCGTCATAGTGGATGCATCACTATGCATCAACAAATGAACCTGTCGATAATGAAATTAATTAATAAAGAGAGTTTACCAACAAGAAAAGTCACTAAAATGAAAAATCATTGACAACCAAATTCACCAAAAAAGAGAAATCATAGACAAAGGAAGCCATCAATAAAGAAAAAAACCAACAAATAATTTCAATGATAAGTGAGCCCATCACTAAGGAAAATCATCAACGTTGATCGATCTAAATGGAATTCCATCAACGAGAGTGAAGTTGATGAGGGCTCCATGAGCATAAACTCATTGAAAATAAAATCAAGCATATTTTCATAATAACATTAATGAAATAAATCATGATTAACAATTGATGAGGGTTCCATGAGCATAAAATCATTGAATATAAAATCAAACATATTTTCAG
>ML791544.1:818024-832687 GCA_009831015.1 Picea engelmannii
GGTTATAAATGACAACAATGGGTAATGAATAAATGTTGAATGCTAATTGATGAGTTTTTGTGCAAGAGGGAAGTTTTGGGAAAAAGAGCCCCACACTCATTCACCCCCCCCTCTAAGTGTGGTAGGTGTGTCCAACAAAAGAAACATAATCCATTGTACAAGCCTGCAACCAGTTGAGGCATTACATTCTCGAGAAGGAGACAATCATCTACACTGATCATAATCCACTGCAACTCATCCAAATAGAAGGAAAATTGCAGAATGAATGCCATCAAAAGTGGTCCACATACTTGCAGTAGTTCCACCTCAAAATCAAGTATAAGACAAGAAGTACCAACGACATCGTTGATTTCCTCAATCGATGTCCAGTTGTGGCACTCACCACATTCCTAGACTCTTGCAACCATGAGACCTCTATATGGCCCCAAATTATGAGAAATATCATGACTTTGCCACCACCTACAAGATGTCAGGCACAAACACAACTGTCACTAATTTCCATCTTCAAGATGGGTTGTTGTGCCATCTGGTCCATATATACATTCCATCAAGCGAGCGAGTGAAGATGATTTGGGAAGCCCACTACAGTCAGGTGGTAGGACACTTCAGTGTAAAAAGGATAGTGGTAGTGCCACAACAACATTTCTACTGGTCAAAACTTCGACACGATGTCAACAAGTATATCAGGCCCTGCACTACCTACGTTATTGTCAAACCGACCACTAAGAAACACAACCTATACGCCCCTCTTCCTACTCCTGAAAGGCCTTGGGAATCCATCTCAATGGACTATATGTAGGGCCTTCCATACACCAAGTGGGGAAATGACCGTTTTTTTTTTTTTGTTGATTTCTTTTCCAAGATGGAGATTCTGTCAACTTGCAAGAAGAACATCACAATAGAGGCCACTGCCAAGATATTCTTTGAATGAGTGTGGGTACATTTTGGGATACCAAAAACCATTATATTATATTGGGACAACCATTTCCTAACCACATTCTAGTTGATCCTTTGGTCACTATTTAAAACCAAGCTCACCAATGCCAAGTACAAGTAGTGCCATGATCAACATTAGGTACCACAAAAGTTTCAAATGGAAGAAAAATTTTGGTTGCACTTGCAAAAAGAACGCCTTACATGGCTCCATAGGAAGCTTTGTCCACTCCACTATGGACCTTACACCATCACCAAGGTTGTGGGAAACAATTATTTTGAGCTCAACATTCCACCCTTCCTTGGTTTGCACCCAATGTTCAATGTGGATCTCCTTCGACCATATTTTCCACCATTATTGGACACCTCAGAGATAAAAAAACAATTGACACCAATCGAGCTTAACCTTGAATACATGGAATATGAATCCATTGATCATATCATGGACACACCAGTCAAGGACACTCGTCAACATAGGATCCAATTTTATCGGGTTGTCAAACAAAGATAGCTCCCGCACCAAGGAAAGTGGCTCACCCAGGGCCAAATTCAGCAGAAGTTTCCTCATACGATGGGGGAACTCAATGCAATGGATACCATTGCTTCCTAAGGGGATAGGATTGATTCAGGTGGATATCAGTGGCCACCCACCTATTCCAACTCACTTATATTAGTAGTTTTTCAATTTGACATTTTTTTCCTAGTTTTTGAGTCATGAATTTATGGGGCCGTTTTTATAGCAGGATCTAGACGAGTTGTTATAGTTTTTATGTCATGAATTTATGGTGTGAGCCAAGGTTTCAACTACTGGTCCTTCTTTTATTAATTGATCTCTCCTTGGTATCGGGGTGAGGCTTAATGCCTAGAGGGAGACCACGTGTTGCTCTCAATTTTTTTGTTATATAAGCACATTATTGTAGGGCTATCAAAGGCAGTTTTGATTCACACCCATTTTGAGCCTGTAATTCACCACCTAATTCCACATACTTCCTTTACTATACCATGGTTTCGATTGCAGGAATGCTCTAGAATTTTATCGTTTGAGCATGTTCCGTCCCCGCAATCAAGCATGGCCATCGATTTGATGCAAATCCATGATCTAGGAAACCTTGCTACTTTAGCGCCCCTACTAAATTTATCCGTCTGCTAACTCCAGGATCCCTTTAAAATGTTCTTAGAGATGGAGCCAAATTTGATGCTTGAGAGCTTTCAATGTTGAGCAGGAATACCTTCTGAAGTACTTCCTTCTGATTGACGTGGCAACCTCTCACTACTTCGGGACTTCAGGCTTCGGGCGCTTAGACGTTGAAGGTCTCAATTTCTATGAATGACCAAATCGCCGAATAACAAAATTATTTCAAAGATCCACGGTCCTTCTAGATTTGAGATCAACGATCCACAATTACTTGGGGAATTCAGGCTTTGTGCCTTTGTATTTCGCAACTCTTACAATTCTTCAAAGTGACAAATTCCCGAAGTGAGAGATCTGTCGATGTGTGGCCTCTTGATTTGGATGACCGAGATTTACTTTAAGAGTTTGGGCTTTGGGATATTTCTTCTGTTGGCTCGTGCAATTCTTCAAAGTGCCAAATTCCTGAAGTGAGAGATTTGTCGACGCGTGTCCTCTTCCTTCAATGGCTCATATTTACTTCGGGAATTCAGAAATTCGGGATGTTTATCTAGTCATTAATCCCTCTGCAACTTTGACATTCCGAAAGACAAAGAGTCGTCGACCTGAACTGCTCCTGGGATCTCTGTCGTTGAAAACTAAACCCGCCTGTTGCTTGTTTTTCAGCCCAAAATAGACTTCCTTTGAGTCCTACATTTCGACGCTTCTTGTGCAACAAAGGACTTGTTCATCCTACAACCCCTGACAACTTTATGTGATAACATTGGCTCCATAGGGGATGGCATGCTCCCCGTGAGTTTCCAAGAACAAGTAGTTCTAGTGCCTTAACTGTTGGGTTGTGGAGTCATCTGGCATGTGCAACCAATCCTTTGTAGACCTTCAAGATCTGGTATTTACTTCCTGCCATATCCCAATATACTGGGATCATCTCTGCTTATTTATTGAAAACTAAAAACAAATTCTCAGATACTGAGCTTATTTTTGCACACTCCTACTCTAATCAATTGCTTCCTCTAGATCAAGTAAAATCATGCTTCCAATGAAGCCATACAAGTAGTTGATTAATAGGTGAAATTATTGATCTAGGAAAGATGAATGAAATAACCCATGACATACAGAAATGCAATTCGAAACGACAACAGAACCAACCTTTATTTGACAAAAAAAAATTGACATTTGAACTTCTAAAAGACTCCATATAATCCGAAAACGGATCATGAAAACCGTAAGGAAATGACTTGGACTAATATTGTTCCAAATGAATATCAAATATCCTAGGCATATTCTCTTTCCCATGGAATCTACCACTTTCAGCTACCTTCAAATATGAACATGGTTGCAGAGTAATTTCATAGCTAATCATATGTTGTTTGATGTTGTCTGCAGACCCAGGTTCAAGCATGGTGAATGCTGATTTGCTGATTTGCAGAAATGGCTGCTCAATGTCTTCTGCAGACCTAGGATGGATGATTTACACACAATGTTGTTCCTTAATGTATAAAGGAAAATGATCTATAGTATGGTCTTGAAATTCCTTCATATCCACATCAAAATCTGATTCATAGCTATCATACACAGGCTGGCTACTCCCTAAGTCAACAAAATGTGATGTAGGGATCTGCTCTTCTCCATCTAAATACTCATCAAAGATTGCTGAGCCCAAAATTCTCTTATCTTGCAAAGACAAATGAGCAATATCTCGATTCTTCTCTTCAATCACAAGTGAAAATACATCATGGGAAACCTCTTGAAGGAATAGAGAAAAATCCTCTTCTACAACTATTTCTTCTTTTAAATATGATATAGCAAGTGCATTAGGGGAAAAATATAATGCATCTATGGATATGAAATCATCAATACTATCATCAATCATATCTTGAAGGCTTTCTTCTTGGGAAATAGAAAGAGAAAATTTTTCATCTATATTTTCAAAATACTCACTTCTATCCTCCAGATATTTACAAAACTCATCACACGAGGAACAATATATTGTTTGTTGAATATCAGACTTGAACCTTTCACAACATTCTTCAAGAATTGTTTCAGAAGAATAATACCTCTTAAAATACTTGTTGAAATCCACATGAAATTCCTTCAAAGAAGATATGCTGGCAATAGCAAGTGACCAATACCATTTCCGGGCATTGTCATTTCATGAGTATATGAACATCTTCATGAGAGCATATTCATGATAGATATCAAATTGATCTATGCATCGATGAAAACTTATGATATGTTGTGCAAGATAATCTCCTACATCTCCACGAAATATGGGAAGCAAGTCTAGGCATTCTAGGAAAGAAGGCACAGGATTAGGAAAACCAAGAATAGATGAAAAATTTAAAGGTGCAAACCTCTGAGCCAAGATATATTCCATTGCTATTGTATCCCGTATTAGTGAAGTCGCCAACATGTTCTTCCTTCATGGAGTGGATTCACTAGGTGAATGATGCATTCTGAATAATGTGTCCAGCTTCAGTTCACCATCTAAAAATGGATCTCTTCGTTGTTGTTCTCCCAAAGAAGATATCTTCACTTCGTTCCTTGTCAATGATGCCATTAATGTTAGCACTGAGAGTCACCCTCGGACTGCAAGAGGATACGCCCAGTACCCATCAAAATGTTTGTGGAGGTAGTTTTATGAGTGGAGTTCAAATGGACAAAGCTCAGTATAAGAATGATTCAATGCAGGAACTAGACTAGCGATGCATAAAGAAATGAGGTCCTCATTAAATCAATCAGTGGTTTAAGTTTAAAGGTGAGCATAAGGAAGACTTAGTGAGAAAGGTGGACAAGTCTTCCATGAGCATCCGAATTTCAAGAATCTTGGTGAAGAAAAACTTAGGCACAAGAATACTCTTGAACTCAAGTTTCAGACACTGAAATATGTCACAACAGCATAATAATCAAACCTCCATTACCATGCGACTATAACAACTCATCTGCATCATCCATGCACGAGAAATTCAGCATAAGGGGAAATAAGATAACAAAGGAAACTTGAACGGGTCACAACAACATAATAATAAAACCTCCATTACCATGCTACTATAACAACTCGTCTGTATCCTCCATGCACGAGAATTTCAACATAAGGGGAAATAAGATAACAAAGGAAATCAATGGAATAGGTCACAACAACATTATAATCAAACCTACATTACAATACAACCACAACCCTCATCTAGATCCTCCATGCACGAGTGTTTCAACACAATTTAAAAAAAAAGATGAAAGAAGTTGACTTCTATTAATGTGAAAGTATCAAGTCTCATACAAAACCAGAGAACAAATTTGTTATCGAAATATTACAAAATTGGGAGCTCTCCTCAACCATCGACCACCCATAACAATATCTTGAACTTATCTATTTATACTCAGATCAGTGAATGACCACTAGGAGTGTGGTCTGGCCATCCCATTCAAAGATTTTGTCTGTGCTTCCTTCTGTCAGACTATGCATGTTTCCTCTTGTCAGACGAAAGCTCTAATCAACATGGGCCTGTAGGAAAAAGCATCCATTGTGGTACCTCGGGATGATAGTTATTTCTCCATAGTCAGACCCTCCATGCCTTCTATTTATGGAGTGAGCCAAGGTTTCAACTATCGGTCCTTGTTTTATTAATTGATATATCCTCGGGATTGGGGTGAGGCTTAATGCCTAGGGGGAGGCCGCTTGTTTCTCTCATAATTTTCATTATATAAGCACGTGACTATAGGGCCGTCAAAGGTAGTTTGGATTCACACCGCTTTTGAGCCCACAATTCACCACCAACTTCCACCTACTTTCTTCTCTATACCATGGTTTCGATTGTGGGACCTCTCTAGAATTTTATCGTTCAAGCATGTTTTGTCTCCGCAATGAAGTGTGGTCGTCGATCTGATGCAAATCCACGATCTTGGAAACCCTACTACTTTATCACCCCTACTAAATTATCCGTCTACCAAATCTAGTATCCCTTTAAAATGTTCTTAGAGATGGAGCCAAATTTGATGCTTGAGATCTTTGAATGCTGAGCAAAAAAACCTCATGAAGTACTTCCTTTCGGTTGATGTGGTAGCCTCTCGTTACTTTGACACTTAAAAGTTCAAGGTCTCAATTTCTCTGAATGACTGAATGGATGAATAACAAAATTATTTCAAAGATCCATGGCCCTTGTTGATTTGAGATCAACAGTCTACAATTACTTCGGGAGTTCGAGCTTTAGACCTTTTCAGTGCACATCTCTTACAATCCTACGAAGTGCCAAATTACCGAAGTGAGAGACCTATCGACACGTTCCCTGTTTATTTGGATGACCAAGATTTACTTCGGGAGTTCAGGCTTCAAGAGATTTCTTCTGTTGTCTCACGCAATTCTCCAAAGTGTCGAATTCCCGAAGTGAGAGATCTATCAATGCATGTCCTCTACCTGCAATGGCTCAGATTTACTTCAGGACTTTGGGACTTTTGGCTAGTCATTAATCCTTGTGCAAATTTGACATTTCAAAAGCTTGAGATACGCTGACCTGAACTGCTCTTGGGGATCTCCGCCATTGAAAAATGAAGCCGCATGCTGCTTGTTTTTCAGCCCAAAATAGACTGCCTTTGAGTCCTACGTTTGGATGCTTCCTATACAACAAAGGACTTGTTCGTCCTGTGACCCCTGAGAACTTTATATGAGAACAGGCCCCATTTCCAATTCCTTTGAAGCAGTTCCTCACAATGTTCGTCTAAGTGCAAGAGAAAGGAATTCCATCCTATGGTCAACACATGGACCTCTAGAACATAGCCTAGCAGGGGTTTTCTTTGTTTTTCAATCCATTTTTGGATGGCCCTTTCTCCTTCAAATTTTCCATTGAAGAAACCTACTAGCATCTTCTCGGTGAATCGAGAGACTTCCGTAAGAGAAATGTCCTTATTGACTACCATTCTTATCGTTCCTCCTTTCTCTTGTATGCACTTCAAATTCTTCCTTGGCTTGGACACAGAGGGGTGCGAGACCTTAACTCTGTGATCTTCCTCTTCTTCTATCTTTGAACCTTTTTTATGTTCTTCAGAGTGACCCACCTTCGAAAATGAATGAGCAAATGACGTCGTAGTGCACACTTTGGGGGAGCATGGTTCTGCCATCACAAATTTCGACACCACTGATAGGCCCATTAAAATTTGGATTTTCTTATGCACATATGACATCCTTCACTCGAGTGACAAGGGTATTGCGTCCTCCTGAGCCTTCCTTGACAACTGAGCGAGGGGAGGGATGAGACCGAACCCTTCTTCCAAGAAAACGATCCTCTTGCATTAGAAATGTCATCATGTGACGGGCTCGCTCCATAATCCAAATCTTTGTCTTCTATGATCTCCATATGTCCCTTCCATAGACCTTAATCACGCAGGATATTAGGGCGAACAAAGGAGGGAAGGGAAGGGTCATCGAGAGAGGGATCCATAAAGTTGAGCGAGACAAAAAAAAAAAAAAAGGAGTAAAAAAGGATCAAAAAAGGGTAAGGAGAGAAAAAGGTTGAGGGGAGAAGGGCATGAGGTCCTCACCCTAGGTCTTATTGACCAAAAACCATTTTTGTGTGTCCAGTTGCACAGAGCTCCCCCACCCCACATTATTCTTATGAAAATATCAATCAATCATTAAATATTATTCACATTATTCAAAATATTCCATGTCGGAAGGAGTTTTAACATTATTTGATCATCTTTTCACAATAATGTTAAGAAATAAAGCACAATTAACAATCACCTTATAACATTAATATTATATAGGTTGATATATATAAAATATATATCTATATCTATATATATATATTTTGTTTGGATGACAGATGTGTAATGTTTATCATAAATAAATTATTACTCAATTATTGAAATAAATTATGAAAACATCATTAACATGTTTAATCTCTCATTATTATCTTACTCAATCATATATGTCTTCTTCATTTTGTTGTAATTAAAGATAAATAGGAGGGACCCTTTGTCATTATTATCTTAATCATTCCTTTCGGGTCTTCTTCATTTTGTCGTAATTAATGATAAAGGGCACGCATTTCATCTAAGTTATGGAAGATAATAAAATTGTTTTATAAAGACCAAATAGGAATTTAAGTGTACATTGCATCGGATAGAAGTTACACTATTTGGTAATCAATAGAAGTTACACTCGATACCAATGTGATTAAAAGTATATTAAATGTATACTTTCAATATACTAAATGTATACTTTCAAATAACTTCTAACACAAGATATTAAGAATTTCACAATTTGGAAGTTTTATGTTAGATGTTTTTATAATTACGGCAATTTGATTGTTGCAATTTGTAAATTAAATTTTATGATCATTTAGTTTAATTAACTTTGTCCAATTCCCTTTGATTAAGCTACTAAAGGACTTTGTTGTGAAGCTACTAAAGGACTTTGTTGTGGTCAAGATTGCATAAATGGGTCTTCTACTTAGTATGATGTGATAAAATATATTATTTTTTATTAGTCCTTGCCGAAGGTGTAGAGGGACTATCTCGATCGATAATTCGTTGACTTCATATTAATTTGTCTTTTGACTAAAAATATTTTCATAATCTTTATTGTCGGAACTAGAGAATTAAAAACATTGATTTGTATATAATAAAAAATACCATATATGTCATGCTCTATTTGGATAAGAGATTGTAGGTCTTATTGCCAACTTCTCTATTCACAATGTTTTATATGTTAACATATCCAAAGTTTTTGATCATCTACGGTTTTTTTGAATTTTTACTATTTTTTTGAAATGTTTAGATATCCAAAGTTTTCATCATCGAGAGTCAGTTCTTTATTATTGACTTCATATTAGTTTGTCCTTTGACTAAATTATTTTTTGCATACTCTCTATTGTTCGAACTATTGTTACTATTTTATTTTTTATTGTCATTATTATTATTATTTTATATTGATATAAAATAATATAATAATTATTTTGCGTACGTAACAAACCTGCCACACTACATTCTTTCTTAAATGTCTACACAGCGTGAGGCCCTTCGACAGTCCTGACAAACTTAAATGTTTACCTAACATGCCTCACAGCCTTAAATGTTTACTTAATAGGCCTATTTTTATTTTTTATTTTTTTTAAAGGGAATCGGTAACAACGGCAGTATCGTACTCACGTGACACGGGATCGAATCAGATTATTATTGCTTATGTTGCTTATTATTGTTTGATTCAGCTTTGCAGAGTTGAGGTCTTGCAGCTACAGTTGGGCCTCCTTGTACTTGTTTATTGGTTTGTTGTTTGTCGCTTGCTCTTCTTTTCTTCAACTTTGTAGAGTTGGGGTCCTACATCCATAGTTGGACATGTTGTTGCAGTTTGCAGGATAGGGGTTGCGATTCTATCCTTTCCCATTCACTGGTGAGTCTCGGTGTCATGGTTTCACTCCTGTTCATTGGTTTTTTTTTACTATTTCCAGTTTGCAAGTAAGAATTTTCAATACTAGGAATGCCTAATCCAAAATCCTCTTGTAGAACATACTTTGTATGTGACTACTACAACTAGAGAAACAGGAGTGTGGCGTTGTCATGGTTTTTTTCTTGAGCTCATTGTTCGACAAAGATCCCACCTATGTCACAACCATAGTGACATGGAAAAGGTTGAAAAATCTATGACAAGTGCATTCAGAAGAATACACGAAGAACATAAAAGAAATCATATTGATACTATGCAAACGATACGTGCACTTGGAAATACATTGCTTACTCTTCAACAAATCTTTGCTCAACAAACAGTCGATGTTGCACTTTCCCCTCCCCTGGACTATGGTTCAAGGAAATATTTCTTCACAAACATATCTCCACTTGAGAAACACAAATTGGAACATGGTTTTATAGTTTGGCCACCAAAAAACACTATCAAGATAAAATAATATGAAATTTTTTGCAGTAGATATAAAAAAGATCTCTTTTGACTTGAACCAGAGTTTGTCGAGCTCCAACTATATTTCATAGCTAAGAATGTTTTTCCCAAAGTTAATGTGTTTCTATGGCTTCATAATTATCAAACTAAGTGTTTTTGTGTGAAGCATAAAGTTCTTATCTCCCATTTTTCCCTTTTCTTCTTCCCCTCTATTATGCATTTCTGGTTCTATACGTAGTCGTGTTTCTGTGCTCGTGGGTTCACGGAGTAGTGAAACAAGAAATCCTCATCACCATATATATCATCACATCACGAGTCTAACCAACTGTCATTCATTTGCATACTTAGCCAATTTTATGAATGCGGGTTCGTAGATAGGTGTTGTCAAACTCTGGTGCCCCGTGTTCGAGGTATACATCTTACACCCAAAACTTCAGTGATCTACAATTTGACCCCAGAATCCTCAAATTCGCAAGCCTAGCCCTACCTACAATGACTCTATCTAACTGACCCACCTTTCCATACTTAGTCAAGTCTTCAAAGTTTCGTGGGTTCACAGATTGTCGGGTTCACAAAAGTTTAAAAGCATTTTTTGCTCCCCTCCATCCCCGCTACCTTCCTCCCATCCCAATGCACATTAATTATTATTTTAATAGGGACAAATCACTAGATATGTTTGAAAAATTTGGCATTAATAAGAGGAAAGTTCGAGGACATCTCCCATTAAAACGCATTAATGGGCGAATATTATGGAATCTGATGATTTTTTTGTGTCCATCTTGAATTGGAAAATAATGTTGGTTATTTTAGTTTTTTTAAGGAATCATTGTAGTAAGAGTGAAATATTGTACTACCCGACTGTCATCCACAAAGGTCTTGATGTCATGTTCCTCTTTAATAATGTGCATATATTACAGGTTGTCATATTTGAGAATATGCTTGCATATGGAAATGTTAACTCATGTTATTGGTGACTATTCAACACACATATTCAAAAAGATTGGCATTAATAGGAGAAAATATTTAGGACATATTCCATTAAAATGAATTAAACCAAGATTTACGGAAGATTATACTATAATCCTCCAACATTCATTTTAAATAATTATTCCCATTTCCCTCTATCATCAAAAACTTGGGCTTTAAGGTGTTTCCATTGTAATGTTCTTGTTCATCCACATGTGAGACAACTTAGATATTCCATTCAAGCCCAATTGAAAGATTAGGGAATGGTTTTATATGACATCATCTTTAAGCGAAAAAAATTTATGTTAGCCAACAGAAACTCAAACACAAAAAATTCAAGTATCTTATGATTAGTATTCTCCTTGTATTTGATGCTTTGGTTGGTTGAAAGGTCTGCCTAACGATTTGTATTTTGAACTTATTTGTTTTGTTATTGGAAATTGGAAGGGACTTTCAAGTCACTTGGAAAATGCTCCTTTGTTGAAGTATATATCTTCTTCCAACAACACATATTTGGCAAGTGTATCAAATCCTGCATACCACACAAGAATTTATCTTTCGTCAGAGGAGTCGCACATATCGTGTCTTGCATAATGGTCTGGAATATTCAGAAATGACACCAAATATTACTCCATGTGTGAATATAATCAGAAGGAAATTATAAATTTCGATCCTCACGAATGTGAGAAACTATATGGGTGGTTGAATCAACATTTTAAAATTACGCAAGTTTCTATTTCAAAGTTTGTTGAGTGACTTCTGGGTGTGGTAACAGACTTGAAAGAAAGTGAGTTTCTTTATCAAAGTTTGTTCACTGACCTCTGGATGTAGTAACAGACTCCATATACAATCAATTTTCTATCGGTACTGCACATTTGTTTCACTATTCCTATGCATATGATTGCATCTGGGTCTAAGATCTCGCCTCTCTTTGCAAGAATATTCTCCTGGTAGTTGAAGGTGGGTATATAACCAGGGAACACAGCTCTCAAAATTATTTGATGCGTGCATCGACATGTAACTAGAAAAAGTTAATGGGAAGGAATTCTATATTATGGACTTTGCAACACTTTCTAAAGAATACTTTATACTACCACCTTCTGCAAGAAGTTTGACGTGTTCAGGTAATGATTTGGTTTCTGAAGATCACCTTTTACTACCACCTTCATGTAATAATTTTGTTTCATTCTTTAGAAGAGACCTTGATGTAGTAGGATATTCCATAGCTGTTTCCACTGAATATCAATCTTCCTGTTGTTTCCCTTTCTTTGAATAAGGAGAATGAATTTCTTTTGTTGCAATAGATACAATATTTGAAAAAAAATAAAATTGTTGGATGCTTGAAGTATTTCCTTTTTGGGATCAAATAAATTGCCATGGCCTCATCTCAAGTGAATCTTGAGTTGTTCATCCGGATCACAAATCGATAAGGACAGAGTCCCTTCCTGGTCATAGAGTTCTTCCATCACCATCTTTCATTTGCACAGGTGCTTTTATTACTACCTTCTTTCTTTTTCCTGGTGGTGGTTCCTTCTATCCCAACCAACATGATGGAAATAAACTAGCTCTATAGAATTTGAACCCTTCCGAGAATCTGAGTTGACTATATATTAATTTCGGTTAACATAAAAAGGTTTATGTGTGCAACCTAATGTTAGACATAGAAAATACAATTTCTTATTTCTTAAAATATAAAATAATGGCTTTTTTTAACACATGGTTGTTCGAAAAGTTTCAGGAATTGTTTGGGATTCACGTCCTTCAAGGATGTTAATTAATCACACAATTAATATTTCTTGTGCCAATGCAATCGATTTTTCGTCGACTATGGCAATTGCATTAACATTGCAATGTCATATAATATATTTCTGACATGTACCTAATGTCGAGGTCATCATCGCACAGGACACTGAACCTCCAAAGATTTTTGGAATCACAACAACATTGTAATTGTCGTGACAAAGAAAAACTAAAGTTGATGCTCTTTGTAGGTCTGACAATCCTGCAATCTAAGTTCTTTGACAATGACAAGCCTTCTTTTTCACTGCATTACTACCCTACAATCAATTGCATTGTTCCCATTTCCACATCTAGTGTTGATGTCTGAAGCTGAATCTATCTGGATCCTGGAGTCCCCACCAGTGTGGATTCCTGAAGCTAAAACTACCTGGAGCCTGGGGTCATCACTTTTTACACTTGACATTAGTATCAGTAGTAATCTAAATTTGATTGTATGTCGAGTCTGTTACTACATCCATAGGTCACTCAACAATCTTTGAGATAGAAGTTGGTTGTCTGTCAAGTCTGTTACAACTTTGTCATAAAAGGTTCTGTAATTTTAGAATGTTGATTCAAACACACATATAGTTTCTTACCTTTGTGAGGATCCAAATTTATAATTTCCTTCTCAATGTATTTTTGCATGGAGTAATATTTGGCGTCACTTCCAAATATTCCAGACCATTTTGTGAGCCACGATATCTGCCACCCCTATGACGAAAGATATATTTTGGTGGCATCTACATCATTTTATATGCTTGACAAACCTATGTTGTTGGAAGAAGCTATATAATTCAATAGAGGAGAATTTTGCAGGTGACTTGAACCTCCCTTCCAATTTACAACAATGAAACAAAAAAATTCAACATACAAATCTTTAGGCAGGCCTTTTAGCCAAATAGATGATCGAATACAGGGAGAATACCAGTCACAACATACTTGAATTTTTTTTGTCTTAGATTTTGTTGGCTAACAAGGTTGTTTTCTCCTAAAGATGACGTCACATAAAACCACTCCCTCATCTTTGAATTGGGACTGAATCACATCTCTAAGTTGTCTCAGATGTCGATGACCAGGAACATTACAAGGAAGGCACCTTAAACCTCGAGTTTTCGATGATAGATGGAAATTAACACTTAGAAAAGTATGGAATGTTGAATAAAAAGCTAATGCAGGAAGGCCCTATATAGAAGATAAAAACTATTCAAGAAGATGGGATAGATCTAGCTGGCAACACCAATGAAGTCTAAGACCCGAAATTGATATTCAAGTCATTGTTTTTAACCATGCAAGCATTTGATGATCAAGTTGAAATCTATAAAAGACTATATATAGACTTGATTCTTGTACATATTTTATTTTTTTGTCTGCGAGAGCCCCAATCACAATCATTATGGAAAACACATTTAAAATTCAGATAATATCTGCTGAACTATTTCAAGGCAACTATTTTGGGAAATAATCGTAGTTGTATTTTGTAACCCAATTTATCTGAATATAAAATATTTGAGGTTTTTGTATGGTGTTTTCCAATGTCTGATATTGTTTTTTTTTTAGTATTTTTTTTTAAATTTACTCATTTTCCTGTACAACTATTGATAGATGAATTCAACCTCTTTATACAAGAAAGTAAGATTCTCTTTGATCTGTGGTTAAACATGCATGACAATGTTTTTTCTATTGCCCAGAACTTCGATTTAAATAAAAGCTACTCTATTCGCTCCTTACATTTTACATGGAAGAATAATTTGTGATAGGACATAGTTATGTGGAACACAACATATACTTAAGAAAGAAATGGGTGGACCCATCCTGCTTTCATTCTTCAAGGTCCCGTAAATAGAATGAATTAATGACTCTATTTCAACAAGGAAACTCAGGTGTTGACGTCATGTTCCTGTTTAATATTGTTCATATATTACAACTTCTTATATTTGATAATATCTATGCATATAAAAAATGTTATGTCAT
>ML791544.1:848484-879099 GCA_009831015.1 Picea engelmannii
GAAGATAATTAAAGAAAAGAATTACAAAATAAGAAAGTGTCAGGTCGGCCCTAATGTTAAAAGGAAGTGGCATAAATCGTATAAATAAACATAATTATACATTCATTTGATACAATTCAAATTTCAGAGGGAAGAAGAAGTAAAAGAAGGTCGGATTTCAAGGGAGGATGAAGTCTTTTGGTGATGTGTTCTAAGGTATGTTATTTCCAGGTCATCTTACCATTTTTGCTATGATTTTTTTTCTAGAACGATTCAGATGGTGAAATCGCTATGGTATTGCGAAGACATATCAAGGTACCTCTGGTAAAAGGTTCATCTCTTGATTCGCTATAATTATGGAGATACACTCTGTGGAATATAGGGTTTGTGACCAGTCCTGAAACTAGTCAATAAACAGGTGTTCCGGGTAAAACAATCATAACTTTTTCATACAGACTCCAAATGCAGTGGGACCACTTCCATTGGAAATATTACGGACTTTAGTTTCTTGTGTGTGAGTTTCAGAATCAGATGTTAAATATTGAGCGCGGGGCATGCTGTACAAGTTGGGTCTTCTGAACAGACCAGAATTGAATAAACTTTTATTATCTCTCATATATTATTGGGTGGAAGGAAGGGGCAAGGATAGAGAGTTCAAATCTCTCTTGATATTGGAGGATTGTATATTCCTCTTGGAGGTTTATCCCTCCCTTTACATTTGGAAGCTGTAGCTACCTTTGGAAGTCATTACTTCCCTTGAACAAAATCTATTGATTATTTCTCATATATATTGTGCATGGTGTATTGTGGTGTATTGGTGTAACTCTTATACTATTGTTCATTGCTCATTGGACATAATTGAATGGTTTAAGTATAATTTGGAAAAGGTTTTTAATTTGTACTGCATACTGATTCACCCCCCTCTCAGTATCAACAGTTTCCAATCCCTCGCTAACACTCCCAAGAACATGAAATCATAGAGCATCGCTTCAATGGCCCACCCGAGTAAGAAAGATACCCATAAATATTGAAATGGAGGAGGAGATAAGAACCCTCCTCCCAGAAAAATTGATAGTTCTCACAAGCTTCCCATGACGAAGAAGAGAAAAAACATTGTAGGGAAGGCGAAAGAGCCAGAAACTGAAAGTGAGAACATGCAACTTGAAACTGATGTGGATGATTTGTTCTGCAAATTTGATCCACCCACCAACGCGATGCACCATAGTATGACAATGGAAATAGTTGAGACTGATATTTTTTACGAAGATGAATCCTTCATATTCCAAAGCATTGTTTTTTACAGCCAATCTAAAAATTTAATTATTGAAAAGAGAGATGTAACAAATAATAAAGGGAAATCTTTTTTAGAGATTAACCTTAGGAAAATGCAGTTGTCCCAAATATTTCAATTTCACTGTGCAACCGTAGATTCTCTTGATGATTCCATTGGAGGAATTGAAGTGGAGAATTCCAGACTGAACATCTGAATCAAGGAATTGGAGGAGGCTTTGATTCCTACCCCATCATTTTCCAGTCCTTTAGAAAAAAACGTGCTTGCCACCCCTGCAGCCAAGTTAAAATGATCCTCCATCCTCCTCACATCCTGTAGAGGCTATGTAGAGAAGAATATCAAGAAAATAATGGAGCTAATTACTGAAGCCTAGGAAACATCACAAAATATAGCTTCCTTTCTAATGAGGGAAAATGATTTGCATGAACATTTGCAGGCGTATTTAAAAAATGAAGAACATTTCTATTTATAGAAGGTGATCCCTTTTGGAAACCATGTCATCAACATCTCATATATGAAAATAAAACAAGAGGATATCCCCTCCCCAAACTGGATCAAATAATTAAAAGCATGCTAGAAAGAGAAAGTTAGCAAACTACACCTAATTATTGAATCATGTGAACAAGCCATATCAGAGAAAGAAGAATTATTTAGAAACCTGGCCCAAACATACTTAGTCAGAAGTACCAATGAGGTTCAAGACCCAAACTTAATCCTCAACTTCTTGTCCTTAACCAAGCAAGCCTTCGATGAAAATTTTCATATTTTAAAGGGGTTGTCTTGAGAAACATTTTATGGCATCCTTGAATATGGTCAAGATGACATCGAGAACTGGATAGTGGACTATTTGGCACACAATGAAGAAATTGAACATGCTCTGCATAGTATTTCTATGGATCCAAGGAAATTAGAAAATGAGTTTTTCAACATAGAAATATGATATGAAATCAACATGGCCCCCATTAGAAGCTACATTCAAGAATGGCTCCAAAGGAGAATGGACAAGATCACCAACGAAGGGAAACAAACAGTTGGCAAGATTCCAGTGGTCATCGATGAGAGAAACAAAAAGGAATTAGCTTCATAGTAAGTCTATACTGATCACATCTTTCTTTGTTTATGAATCCAGTTATTCTACCTCTTTAAATATAAATCTCCAACCAAAGGCTGGTAACTTCCAATTTCTTCTTTTCAGGTCTTCCTCTCTATTGCTGCGCACTTCTCCTTTCTACAGACCTATTTCTTGTACTTATTTCTTTTATGGTCTGTGGGAGCCCCAATCTCAGTCTATATGACACACATTTAAATTTCCATAAATATGTAATAGATTCCAGAAATATGTAACATACATTATTATTTTTTGATAAATTTCAAAGAAAACTAATTCGAGAACAATCTCGACGGTGCCTTGTGGGCTTCTTTAGGAATGCTAAATTAGTTCTCTTTCTGCATATCGATCATCTTCTTTTATTTTTATATGCTCATAATTGTTTTTCTTCAACTATGTTGGATGTCAGGAAAATGTGTTTATTATATTTAATTGTTTAATGTGTGTGATTCTTCATCCTTTTTTCCAGGAACCTTTATTTAAAAATAAATAAATAAATAAATACTACTATCCTTTTTTACTGCTTCAAGTCATTACGCCAGAATTTTCTAAGTCCCATATTTGAACTATACACGCCCCAGGAAAAAACTTAAACATGATTATCACATCTATAAAAAAATGCAGTAGGATTGACATCCTCGTTCACATATTAACCCGATATTAATATAATATTATGATTAACTAATTTGGGAGGTTCTATGGGCGTCATCTACCAGCCCGATGTCTTATGGCCTGCGTGTGACACACTGGCACGAGTCATCTTCTTCATGGATACCACCTATACTTCATGTTGCTTCCCACATGTCTCTACTGCTTCGGGCTTCTATTTCGCCCTTGGTCCCACCATACCAGTGCATTTATTCCCATTCCAACCTAGCAAGGACTGCGTTGTCATGCAACACTTGTTCTTCATGGGATATGTTCATGCGGTTTATTATTTTAAAGTGTATGAAGTTGTTATTTGAGATTAATGTTTAAAATTATTTATATTATGATTTATGTAAATATAATATTTGTTATTATTTATAAATTTATGATAAGATTTATTTATTTATTCCAAAATTTCAATGTCTAATAATAAAATATGAAAAAGACAATGATATATATATATATAAAAGAAAATAAGTTACATGTGGTAAATGCTACAATCTCATTTCACAAGAGTTGGGAAAATGTTTGTCCTACAAATATATATGTGATAATATTACAAATTAACAAGCATTTTATTGTGTTTTGATGAAAAATAGTCATTGATATTACCTTTTTTTCCTTTTTTCTTTTTAACATCTCGTTGTATCGTTGAAGAAGGGTCTACGATGACTAAAGGTAAATTAGAAATCAAAAGGTTCGAATTTGAAGGAGAAATCAAATGTCTAGTATTCAAAAATTGTGCCAAATCCTTATTGAAATCATAATTTTCAAGTTCACATATTCTCTTCATCCCACTTGATCGAACCTCATTTATAACTAGCATATGTAAGGGATTCATGTCATTGTCTTTGTCCTCATTCATCACTTATGGTCAATAGTGGTTTCCATCAAGATAGAACTATAGATTTCTAAGTGATGTCATTATCATCTTCTACCATCTCCATATTTGGTGGTTCACATTCTTGTAATCTTTTTGGTATAGGGTTATGCCATTTTTTCTTAATTGAAGAGGAGAGTGCATGAGGACACAAAACCTAGAGATGCCCTTGTTGTTGACAAAACCAACACCGAAATATTGTATTCTCATAATCAAGAGTCTGAACCCAATGAAAATCACCTTGCTATAATATCTTCTTATTTGCTAGTCCTCGATTGATGTCAATCTTAACACATAATCTGACATATGTGAAAAGACCTTGTTTAATAAGATCTAGATTTGTTTTGATGTAAGTGTAAAACAAAATCCAATATCTCAAAAAACTTTTAAATACCAAAAAAAAAAGAAGTAAATTTGAGAGTTGAACCGAAAATTATGCCTTTGTTATAGACATAGGGGAAGGATCAAAACATGGAAAAAATAGGTAACAAAAAATCCCACTCTACGTCAAAACTAGGGACCCTCCTCTAAATTTCTTCAAGAATCATTTGTAGTTTCAAACTCAATAATAAATAATCTCTTTAAGTAAAGATAAACCTCAATTCTTTGTCATATTAAGAAAATCTATTGATAAAAATATGAAGTAAAAAACCATAACTATTTAATTTGAAAATTATCATTGAAAATTGAAAATTGGTAAAAAGAAAGCAAATTTGTAACCTATGGCTCCGAGACCTCCACTTTAGGCACCTCATCAAATGACTCCGAGACCTCCACTTTAGGCACCTCATCAAATGACTCCACAATATAAATAGTACATATAGGAGGTTTCAAAGATGTTGAATTAAATGATTTATTTTAAACTGCATCTTTAAAAAAAAAAGAGGTTTTGAAAATGACAGATTGCGTTTTCCCACTACTTCTCCACATAAACATTATAATTAGATTAGTATTCATTTTTTATTACTACTGATTTTCGTTTATAATTTTTTAACTCTTTTAATTTCATAAATAAACTAATTGATTAAATGACTTTAAAAAAATCTATTTTATTTTTTAATAATTATATTATTAATTATAATAATAAAAATAAACCATTTTACAATTCAAGAGAAAAAATCTATTTACCTTTCCTATTTTATCATAAATTTATATTTAAACAATTTTAAAAATAATAATAATGGTTTAAATAAAAAAAAAAACAACATACAAAACATGAACATGATGTATATTATAGAATTTTAATTTTTTTTAATGTGATGATATGAAAAGATGGTTAACATCAACTAAGATCATAATTAGTTTATTAGACTTTAAGAAAGGTCTAGAATTACTTGGATTTTTTTTACAATTTTATGTTATAATTAACACTTACAATAGTATAGTTGGTTTGATTTGTTGGAGATTGTTGAGATATTCTCTCAACCACAATCTCCGGGATTAGAAGTAGTTGGATCTCATAAACACTATATATGTGTGATGTATTTTGGATTTTAATATAGTAATACCAATATGGTTTTGTGTGCAATATATTTTTTATCTTGGTATTAGAGCAGATTGTCTCTCTGAGTAACTCCCTCACGGGAGGCCCGGGAAGATGTGAGAGAGTGGTGAGTGTTGATATTTGTACATATATTGGAATAAATTGTTGTTTTCTGTAGATTTATGCATGTTGTGTGTAAGAGGAAGCCACTTCCCAGTTGTCATACGTTTGTCCCCCATATCAAACGAATTTGAAGCCAACATTTTTGTTGGCAATAATTCTACACAGTAGATCATAGAATCTAAGCACTAGAGACACTTTCATAACCTTCGATGCTCAGATGGACTACTTGTTGAGAAGGATGAATGTCATCCTCACCAACGAAGAACCGATGGTACAATTGTTGTGCGGGAATAGTCACATCTTGCAACGTTAGTTTGGCTTCATTATTCTAGTATCTGCCATGAGTGATAATCATTGCACTCTAGTATTTCAACACAACATTATAGGCACTTGTTAGTGAATTCCTCTGATTCTGATGAGTAAACAATCAAAATCCAACATACATTTAGTGTGGCATAGCAATTTGTAATTCTAGATGTCTTTTTGCTTGTAAAATTGTATTATGTTGCAGAACCAATTATTGAATAATTTAACATAATTCACATTGGTGGTTCTTGGAGCTATGAAACTCCTGAACATATCACTAGTATAATTATGTCTATAGTTTGTTATGGTTAGTGGTTCTTGGCACTCGGAAACCCAATAACAACAACTACTGGTTGTAGTATGAGATCCTTGTGTGTTAGACAAGTCACTTTGTAAGACCGACTATTGGAGACATTCAGTACCCAAATGGATTTCCTAGACAGTTGGTGAATGCAACGCACTATGTCTTCATCAAATGGGAGTTGGTCCATAGGATGGTCAAGTATTGAGACTGCTTCACTGGAACAGTGTTCGGAAAAGTAATGTTAAGAAGCGTCAGTCTTATAAATATGTTAATGATGGTCGGAGGCACGTGTATCTCAAATGAGTCAGTTGGTAAGCTCGAAGTTGTGGAGAAGATATAGCATAGTCCAGAGGACTATAGAGTGGGTAGAGTTGTTGATGAAATCGATATCAAACAAGATCAATGTAAAACATGTCTATGTTATTATTGTTTGTAATATTAGTTTTTTGATAGACATGAGATTATTGTTTGTAATATTAGTTTTGTGATTATGTAAGTGTTAAGGGGGATGCTAGAATTAATGCTTACACTAGTATAGTTGGTTTGATTGTTGGAGATTATTGAGATATTTTCTCAACTACAATCTCTTTAGGTTTAGAAGTAGTTGGATCTCATAAACACTATATATGTGTGATGTATTTTGGCTTTGAATATAGTAATACAAATATGGTTTTGTGTGCACTTTGTTTTTATCTATATACTCAAAAAACAATAAAAAAAAATATTCTAACATCACCATAATTTGATGAGTTAAAATGTTAAAAATAACCATGATGAATAGTTTGAAATTCAAATTCAATATAAATATATACAATACATTTTAGATAATAATATTAATAAAAATAACAAATATTAAAATATTGCAATTTACCAAGAAAGGATTCCAAAATATGCCAAGTAGATTACAAAGATGTCAATTTACAAGTTAGGACGAAGAAATTATTAAGATGAATAATTTAATATCGTTGTTCGGCTTGTCTCCCTAAATTTATATGATTGGATGTCTCCCCTTGTTTTTCCCTCCACCATTTATATGATTGGATGCCGAGGCTTTTCATTCCTATATATGGTTCAATGGAGGTACATGTATCTCTTTTATAATGTAAGGGTTAAATGTACGTGATGATAGAAATAGAAAAAAGGAAGGGCATGGGATGACTTTTTTTTAATTGTGGTGTATTTTATTATTAAAATATTCTCTAATAATTTTATGATTTTATATTAAAAATCAAGCTCAATGAAATAAATGAGGTAACACAATGAGCCTTTACCTCCTTGTTAAAGCAGATGATAGAAAATAATGAAATCAATATTATGTAAGCAACCAATAAATGTGTATGCATTAGCAACCACTAAGTGTTTAAGTGTTTAAATGCATTTAATGATATGATTGGGAAATTCTTGTTTTCCCTAGCTTTGTAATTCGGATGTAGAGACATTGAACCTCATGTTCTGTCTATTCTTCTATTATCGTGGAAGGGAACATATACATTAAAATATTTACAATATGATTTATATTTATAATTTTTTAATGATTGTAATTAGGACTAGTCATGTCTTCGTGAGTAGTATTTACACATCACAATAATATATATATTTTTTTAAGTTTATGCTTAGTGTTATAAATTTTTCATAATAATGGTTCAAATTGATAATATTTCTTTTCAAAAGTTTATAATTTATTATTATTTATTTTTGGTAATAATGTATAAAATTGTTTAGTTGTAAAATTGTTATATATATATATATATATATATATATATATATATTTTTTTTTTTTCNTTTCATATTTTTTTTTTCATCTAATAAAAAGATATTTAATAGTAATAGTAATAATAATAATTTAATTTTAAACTTATGATTAAATTACTGCACTATAGATCCTCTCCATGCAATGATTTAACTACATAGGTATACTACCTTTACAAATTGAAATAACAAGATGATAACTCAATAAAACACAAAGTACTAATAAAAAGAAATTGATTATTCTATCCTTTCAAGTCCAATTGGAAATCTATGATTGATTCATCAATTCCCTTATTAACTTTGATTTGATTTACAAAGTTGCTAGTTATGAGTTGGGAATTCTATCTCCATGGTAGTGCTTTTGACAAGTGCATCCTTAAAGAGTGATTAAGAAAATTCATTGTCCATAGAATCCATAGACTCAAAAATCAAAGGGGATAGAGGGAAAACCACTTCTTGTGGAAGGTACAAGTAGGATATGAATCTATTAACCAAAGTAGTAAGCTCCATCAACTTAGCATCCAAATTTAAATACTATTGGTGAGAGGTGACCATATATGTAGAAAATGTATTCTTTTACTTTCTAAGGTATAACAATTGCATTGTTGTTTCCATAGAATAATTGTATCTAACCCTATTATCCACATTCATCTTGTGCTTTAGTTCATCTTGTCATTGAATCCATTTGATACCAGAGTTGACCACAATTCTTTATGCCTCAACCATCTATCTCTTGTAATGCATTAGAGAAGTTTGTACCTCCTTTAGATTACATAGAATGCAACAACAATTCCTGCAATTGCAACAACTCAGAGAAGAGAGCATTGGACCAAAGGAAAACTCCCTATAATCCAGACAATACCAACCTCATGGTCCTAGGTCCCTTTCATTTATGCTAGTGGAGGGTATGAGATGATACTCAGAATGAAATGCATCAAAGGATACTCATCATCCCTCCTTAAAACCCACATGTCTATGGCCACTTGAGGATTCTATAGTCAATAACTACAGATGCTTCCAACAATAACACAAGAAGAGACATGGGATGGAACTTTAATTCCAATGTATTGCTTAATGGATTATCAAGACACTTGTTTATTGGGCAATACTCCACTATAAATATTAAAAAATCCATGAGAATGGTTTAAAGGTTGGCACCCTATCATTTATCACAAAAGGGACCTTCTTTCAACTATACACCTTGATTAGCCTATTAATCAAGCATCTCATTTTTTCTTTGCAACACTTCAAAGTAGGACAAGAAGAGACTTCTTTCAACTACAGCTGATCTTTGGAGTTGGGATAAGAAGAAACTCCTCTTTGAGACTCTTGTTACACCTGTTATTCTTTATGGATGTGAAGTTTGGGGTTGTAGTATCTCTCGTGAATCCTGGAGAAAGATAGAGAAAATAAAAAAGAATTTTATAACCTATAATCTCAAAATTAAAGGAAATACACCCTATCCCATCCACCTCATAGAAACAAGCCTCTCCCCCATTGAGAGCATGGCTATGACTAGGTACCTAATGTATAAGAACAAGTTAAACAACATGGAAGACAAGAGGCTACCTAAAATTGCTTCAAAATCAAGTCATAACCACCATCAACTCAAGCGAGGATGGCATAAAGACGCTCGTTCTTGGCTAAACTATTGGGGAATCATGGAAGAAACCATTTTGCAGAATAAAGATACTATTAAAAAAAATGTCAAATCAAAATTTAAGGGAAAAATGTGGTGTGATAAAGAGTTAGAGGGAAAAAGAAAATTAAGGTATTATAAAGATGTAATCAACCCTAATCTAGAAGATCAAAATTATCCATCTGTTTTGCCAAGTGTAAAGAAAAAAATAAGCATTGCTAAGATAAGAACAAATTCTCACGAGCTCCATAGTGAAATTGGGTGTTGGTCAATTCCTAAAATGCCATGGGATGAAAGAGTGTGTCACCTTTGTGACACTAAGGAGGTTGAAGATGAAAATCACTTTCTCTTAGATTGTCCAGCCTATACCCATATTAGATCTCATTTTCAAAATATTGATCACACTACCAACCTTCCTAACCTCTTGACTCAACAAAAGTATGGTGATCTTGGAAAGCTTCTCTTAATGCTTTTTGAGCACAGAAACAAAATTCTAAAGAATCACAATTAATCACTTACTCTCTTAAGGTCTAATAGACCAATTAGATCTTAGTGGACGTTAATCATCATCATCATCATCATCACCTTGATTAGCTTATTAATCAAGAATCTTATTTTTCCATTGCAATGCTTTGAAGTAGGATAACTTAGAAAAACATTTCTTTAATTATAATGTTCTTTGAATAATATGCGATATCTTAATGTTTCTTATAATGTTCTTTGAATAATATGCAATATCGATATTTTGATGTTTCTTATAATATGGTGTCGCATTGAAAATCTAATGGTGGTGGTAATCACTAATTACCATGATCTAAGACACTTCTTTCCCCCTCAAGAGATCAATGCTCAATCCCCATACAATAACATGCCCAATACTTTAACTCAAGCATAGTGCAAGGATTAGCTTCATACTTTAATGATATGCCCAATCCCTAAGCAATAACATTTCAATCTAGCATAGCCCCCTCTTACACCTACAATCCCTAACTACCATTTTATTATTACTTAGGGTAAATTTTTATGATCAAATATAATTTTATGAGTATAAACAATCAACATAACTACATGTTACGTAGAACTAAAACAATTTAAATTAGTATCTTGTAGAACTAAAACAATTCAAATTAGTTTTAAATGGTTTATCTCATAATTTTTAATAATCTAAATAAAAATTGTTTGTTTGTTAATTTGTCCAGACCTGGGATTAACGTTTGGCTTGATAAACCGCCACTCAGAGGAATCTAAGCCGTCAAAATCACCTGGGGATCGCACCCGGCCTGAGCCACATCAACCCTTAACATGGTTGGATTTTTTGTCCCCGCAGGTTTCAAACCGATAACTTTTCAACAAGGAATGGCTTAACAACACATTCCGTCACCGACTATCCTACATCTCAAAGACATAATCTAAATAAATTTAATTTAATGATAGGTAATTAATTATTTGTAATCTAAATAAATCTATTTTAATTGTGGATATTTTAATTATTTGTAGGGATTAAAAAAATTAAATTTTTAAATTTTTAAAATATCTTTAAATCAAATGAATCAATGCTAATGTGTTTGCACGGACATTAAGATAGATATATTTGAACACATAGATATATTTGCCGAAGAAAAAAAATTCATAATTCTATTTTTAAAAAACATAATTACATAGTCAGATGTTATATATAGCATTCCATTCCTACTCAATTCTATTAAAAATTCCTAGTGATCAGTCCTGATAATTCCAAAAATTATACTAGATTTTGTGCCCCATTACATTCTTTTAAAGAAAATAAAGAAAAGTAAACTATAATTTCAAAATTAAAAAATAAAAGCTCCCACTGTATCAGTCTATATCAGTCTAGATGCATTTAGGTTTCTAGTCAATATCCTCTATGGTCACATAAAAATTGTGAAGTAATTATATCCAAGGATCATTTCTATATTTAGAAGAGAATCCATGCTTGATTTTTGATACCAATCAGACCGCTCGGTCTAGTCCTATGCTTTTCTTTGATAATTCATTCATTTTTCTATTGTATTCTCTATATACATGTGCATATGACATCTAAGAGAAAATATCATGAAGTGACCTGGAATTAGTAAATAAAGGATGTAACATGAAATTCTTTAATTGAAATTCTTTTTTCATCCACTATATAACCAAAAGAGAATCCCCAAATATTTGGATTTATTTAACTTTGTATACTTGTGCCAGCTTTAAATTTTAAAGCTAGTTTTAATGCCAACAACTTATTATAATTATTGTTAGTTCCATGACTAATGCCTACTTTAAAAGATCTAGTATGATGCATAGATAAGTGGATTATCCCTCTAGCACTACCTCTTGGAGGGGTCCTTTGAGAGGCACTATCGAAGTGTATACCCTTATTAATATTGACTTGTTTACTGTGATGTATAGATAGTTTATCCTAAATATGGGGGGAAAGTGTATATAATGTTTAGTTTTTGTACAACATATTTCAATTGTAGTGTTTCCTTTTCCTGAAATAGTTTTAGGTTCCTAGCTAACCATATTCCCTAGGAAAAATTTATTAGGAGTGCTTTGATCTTTCTAGTTACTATATTTTTGCACCATCTATTAAATGCCTCCTCAATGTCTCTACCTACTCATACATTTTTTATACCAATCATCCCTTACACCTCATTGCAAACATGATTTGTAAAAGGGAAAAACATTAAGTTGTGGGAATTTGTTTCTTCATCTAATTGACATAGGCTACACCAACCAGGTTTGAAAAAATTCCTTTTTCGTAAATTGTCCCAAGTGGGATATTTATTATTCAATATCAGCCACACAAAAATTTTATAGTTTGTGGGGATATTTATTTTCCATACAACATTCCACCACCACTCATGATTATCCTCTCTTCCTTCAGTAGCTAAGGTCACATATCAATTTGTGGGACGTATTCACTAGTTGAATTTTGGGACCCAATAAGTTGGTATTCCTCATTTCTTATCCCTGCGAAGCTATTTTTAAGTCATATATATATACCTCTACCATATAAAGCCATCATCTTCCTCTAAACACATTTCCCTCGAGGTTTTCCAATGTTGATACCATGGAGTTTTTTTGTCCCCACTCTTTATTTTCCTCAGAGTAAAGTACCCTCTTCTTCTTAAGTATGTCATCATTTGAAGGGGTAACATGTAAGAACATGTTCTTCCAACCCAAGGATCTAATCCAATTTGGAATATATCCCCTTTCCAACTTGTCATACTAACCAATTTCCAGGTAGTGGGAAGGTGGAAAGGGCTACTTTCAATATTATTGATGCATTTTGTGATTTTTTCATTGGTTTTATAACCCATTCCTCTACTAAGTATGGGGCTAAGTACTTTTCCGTAATGACTTGTAACCATAACCCTAATCCTCGAACTAGGCACCACACATTTTTAGATGCTAATGCCTTTGAGAACAAATGAATTTTCTTAAGGCCCCATCCTCCATTGTTCTTTGGAAGAGATTATTTTTCCAAGATAATAGTACCAATCCTTTTTCCCCATATTCTCCTAGCCAAATGAACCTATAGAAAATGCACCTCATTCTTTATAATACTCCTTTGGAATCCAAGAAAGGGAAATATAATATAATTGAATCACTTATAAAACCACTTTTACTAGAACCAAACAACCCCTTTTGGTTATCCATTGATTACAYCGGGTATTCAATTTTTCGCTACTTTAGCTATCAACCATTTCCAATCACAGATTTGGCTTTAGTTGAAATCCTAGATACTTTAAACTTTCATCMAGATCAACCAAGTTGCAAGGAAACATTTGCATAATGAAAATTTTTACTAATTCATTGATACCCCAAAGGGATATTGATKACTTAGASAAGTTTATTTTCATGCATGTGGATAAAMAAATAATAKCTATCAAGCCTTTCAACTTCTCAATCATTTTCCTCAAAATTTTATAGAAAATAAGAATATCATAAATGAACAACAAATGTGTTACATGATAGTTACTGCCAAAATTTACCCCTTTGACATTTCCATCTTCATTTTCCTCYTTTATTAATATACTTAGAAGTTCAAAAAATAGAAGGAARATCAAAGGYGATACARGGTATCTCTATCTTAACCCTATTTTTGGATTAAAAAGGGGAGAGTTTTCCCCATTTATAAGAATAAAACAGGATATTGATGTGATGTAGTTCATTACCYAGACCAAAACTTGATGATACAAGCCTAGGTGGATATAGAGATGGGCCTGAACTTTTTKAATGATGTCATGTTATCATCCTTTGGTATCAAAACTRTTAAATTTGTGTTGAAACCACCAAGGATTTTCCTATAAATTATAGATGACTCCAACACCTTCCTGAAATCTTCTTTTATAAACTCATAACAAACTAASAAAAAATCCATAATAATCCCATCTAGCCTTGGACATTTATCCTTTTGAAAACATTTAGTATCAGTTGGAGTTCCTCTTTTCCTATTTCCTCCATCAAAGCCAAGTTATCTTTTGGGTTACATTTTTTTGGAAAAGAGGTTGTCAAACCTTAAAACCTATGCAATGGCTCAAGATTCGACCTTGAAAATGGAAGAAAAATATTTTACAGCTTCATTAGTCATATCCTTAAAAACAAAGTCCCAAGTATCATCTCCCTTTTAAATCTTCCATATGGAGTTGATGTTCTTTCTACAAATTGCATATCTATGAAAAAATTTAGTGTTGTCATCTTCATCCTAGAGTTAGCATGCCTTGATTTTTTAGTTTCGACTCTTTTTCTTTTTCAAATATAATATGTCTCTTTTTGTCTTCTAGGAGTTTAAAATCAACTTTCCTTTCCTCTTTAGTATATATCCAAAATCCTTACTTCTATAAAAGGGAGATAGATTTTCGTCCACTTCTTTGAGGGTTCTATCATCTTTCAACTTTTTTTCTTTTCCCCGTTGCAAAGCCACCTTTTTTTTTGTTTTATTAGATTATGGTGAAATTGAATGGGAGATGAATTTCTCAGTGTAACATCCTAGGGTTCCCAAGTCTCTTTTAGTTTTTTAAGAAAATCCTCATCTTTTAACCACTCTAGGTTCAACTTGAAAGGAACAAATGGTTTTCCTTGTGTGGGGGATAATTCCAAAAGAATAGAAAAATGATCAAAGTCCCCCCAAAGGAAACGCATTGTATAATTCTAATTATGTGATCCACGAAGGTTTTTGAGATAAAAAAAAAACCCATCTATTTTTTTTCCAATTAAAGATTCTCCTGTCTTTTCGTTCCACCAATATAAAGATAAATTTACCAGTTTTGTGTCCAATAAACCTACTCGCTCCAATTATTTTATTAAATGTTATGCTATACAATCCATTTGTGTTGATGGACCCCACACTCCTAAAGCTAGCAGAGTGAAAATGAAATCCCCTCCTACCACAACTAGGTTTTTTTAAAGCCATTTCATCTTAGAAACCATGTCCTAATAGTCCACCCTATCGAGATAGGGTCCATAGATGTTCAAAAGAGTGAGCTCCTTCCTAAGGTCTAGAGAGAAAAAAGTTTTCCTCGAACCTATAGAGAATGCCCAAGAATTACTAAGATAAAAATAATATTATTTTCATCTAGTTATATTTTCATCCAATCTTCCTACAATATCTATAAAACTAAAATCCCATTCCCCTAGCATTTTGGAGAGATCATGTATTATTTTTTCCCCATATGTCATCATTTCTTGGTAAAACATAACAATTTTTTTTTGTCTTCCAGTAATCTTTTTAGGGCTAATTTCTTGGAGGGATTGGACAACCCTTGGAAATTTAGGGTCACAAAAATAATTTTTGAACATTTTTAGGGGCCTTTTCGCTAAGAGACCCAAATAGAGACAAATGTTTCCCACTTTTGATTTATGAACTAGCTTGTTTTTCTTCTAGTGACATGAAAGAATTAATTCCACCGTGGGGAATTTTAATGATCTTTTTCATGAAAAAACCACAAACCTCCCTCCATACTTCCTAAAAAAATTGAAGATCCCTTTTTTTATTATATTTGAGATTATATTTTGGGACATACCACGTGTTCGTAAATGTGATAGAATCCACATTTAAATGAAATACTTTCATAATCAATGGTCTGGTGAAAATTTTCATTGCATATTCAAATAACCATAGACTTTGCCAACCCCCCTTTTAGGTCCATACCAACTAGTGCTCATTACATTACAATGTATCCTGAGTCAAGATAATATTTATTGACCTCATAAAAATATTTGAGGTCCTTTCCTATTTTAGAAAGAACTTCATCTTACCATAAAGAAAGTGGGAGGCCTGGAAACTTAACACATACTAGAACAATCTCTAGATGGGTAGTTTGAGCATCAAAATCAATGTGACACTTCTTTAGGAATAAGGGTTGTGATCCCCATTCCACCTCTTATGAAGGATGTTTTTAACTTCAACCCCAGACATAAAAAATATATACTATCCAACCATTTACCTGAATAATACTTAAAGGGGAGTAACCTACCTCCAACATGAGACTAACTTTTGTCCAATCTTATTAAGGTTTCAATATTCATTCATTTAGATGATAAACGTCCAACAATATCCAAGTGCACTATACACATAATTTCATTTATTCTTGTACTTTCACCTAAGAGAAGGTTAATAGAGTATTTTTTTTCTTTATGCATTTCCAATTATTCCTCTTCTTCGATGGCCTTGTAAAATCCTATCTTCTCTGATATGTTAGTGCCATTCATTAGTTCAAAATGAAATAAATATCCAATAAAACCTTTGTTAGATAAACTCTTTTGTTCTCAATTATTCCCTGGTTATCATGAGAAACACATCTAAATTGATGAATGAATATTGAGAGGGAATGATCTTTGTAATGTCCTGAAGTATTAGTAAATTCCTTTCCATACTAGATCTCAGGAGTAAAAGACTAGGATTTTGAAAATTAGACTTTTTTGTTGGAGTTACTTCACACACACATAGGATTTATTTTTCCTAAGGTTTTTCTTGTTTATTAGTCATTATTCAGTCTCCTATATTTTAGGAAGAATATTTATCTAGGGAGAATATTCTCTTCAGTTTTCACTTTAGTTTGAATAATTGAGTGGAGTTTAGATGCTACATTGGTTTTGTCACCATGCAACATTGAGATCATCACCAGCTAATGTGAATTGTCCTTGGGATCATCACCAGACTAGCGCATTTCTCATGATTCCTTGATATCCTCCTCACTTCACTCTATTTAATCTAGTTAACTGAAGACTGATACACTAGTTAACTCAGACTAGGTGGCAGTTCACTCCTGTAACTGCTTGAGTGACTAGACTAGGTGGTAGTTCACTCCTATAACTACCTGAGTGACTAGACTAGGTGGCAGTTTACTCCCGTAATTGTTGGTGTGTATCTATATCACTCTAGACCACCACTATGATGCATTAGTTACTCATGTATCCTATATCTATTGTAAATTATTCACTCTTTGAGTGTGGAACATGGTTAATGAGAATTCTTCATTTTTTCTCTCTTGCTTCTTCTTTCTCAAATTCTCTCTGCAAATGTGTGTGGTATTTTCTAGATAGATCTATTTTGTGCAGGTTCAACACATTTACATGGTATCAAAACCAACAGATTGCTAAGAAAAAGCTACACCAAATTATTTTTTGTAGGTACTGGAGATTGAAGAATGCAGAAAAGATGGAATCTATGTTTTACTCATCAACAATACTTCTCACGCCTCATAACTATTTGGAATAAAAGACAAAAAATATTCTTCTGCTTAGATGTAGAGGATTGTACCAAATAACTATGGCAATGGAAGTAGAGCTGGATTTCATCGATGAGAAAAATGATTTTCTCAATAGACAAGATATGGCCATAGGATGTATCCTCTGGTTTATTTCTCCTGAAATTATCCATCAAGTATATTACGACTTACAAGAATCAACTCCAAATGAATTATGGACCATATTGGAGGTTCTATTCTGAAATAAAGAATATTGTGATGATTTCATGTAGGAGGTTGAATAGATAGAACTAGAAGAGAAGCCATTAGAAGATCAAGCCTCTTATTATGAAGAGTCTTCTACAAAAGTATTTGCACAAATTTGTATTCCATTAATTGAAGATGATGTATACTCCATTTCAAATTTTTTTTTTTTTTTCTGAATTTCATGTGGAAGATATATGGCATGCATCCCAGGGGTCACATGTACACACTTTTCCATGTGCAATGCATGCATCTCAGGAGACAAAAAGGGAGGCCTGCGCATTAGACTCAATTCTTATATTTTATGAACAAAATTTGCAAAAACAAAAAATTGGATATTTGAATTCCTCTTGAGAAAATATCCAATTTCAAAAAAACTCATTCAAAATAGAGTTTAGGAAGTGAAGTTATAATCAT
Organism: Picea engelmannii; assembly: GCA_009831015.1. NCBI lineage: Eukaryota > Viridiplantae > Streptophyta > Pinopsida > Pinales > Pinaceae > Picea > Picea engelmannii. Next base: position 866,373 of record ML791544.1, read on the forward strand.
TTTAAAATCAACAAAATTTCAGCATTTTTCTGGAAACGGCCGCACGGTTTTCAAAGTTTCATCCAAACTTTATTTGGATATTCTTTATTACAAGAAGAGAAAGTGGATATGTGTGGACATCACAATGGTGCATCTACTTCATCATATTCGTGCAGACATCTACATCTTCAACCAAATCTTCAACGAGCACAAACTTGCATAGTTGTTGTAACATACCCATCCACCCACAGGCCGGGGCATGCTACCTTCAAGCCCACCCTTGGAATTTGTACTCTTACCGATACCTTCTTTAATTAATAAGAATGCATAAGATACAATATTTAGCGACATGCACAACAATATCCAACAAGCATGCATAATCTAATATTTAGTTAATCAATAATTAAAATACACAATGAAATACATGCATACACAGATAATAATATCACAACAAAGAGCACTTATCTTTATAAAAAGGTCACACCAATTGGCTGCATACCAAGGACGTTCCACCCAACGTTAGACACCACTTCTCTAAATGTCAACAACAGTGTCACCCTTGAGCAAGGACTATGAATCCACAAGGATGGTTCCAGAGTGTACTTGGGTTCCCAAACCAGTCAGCTCTCAAGCTCTCATAGGTTTCCTAGCACCCACAACAATCCAAGTACCCAAATCTCTTCCACCTAGCCTGTATCGCCCCAAGAGAATGAACCTCCACCCTTCTCTATGACGCAGTCCCTCAGGCAGTCCTTATCCTTTTTCTAGGGCCTCTAACACAACTGGTCCAGAATATCAATGTTGGAACTCTCAAGACTCGTAGTTGTGACCAAAATAGGGCACATTCCAACGCATCTCAGACATGCAGGCTCTAGATCATGGTTGGATTGCACCAACGATCATTACAACCAACTATCCTGTGGCTAATTCTCAACAGTTCATTTCTCTTTTCCAAGCCAAGATGCAGGTGAGGATGGATCAATGAATGGGTGAGTGAGTGCATGAAAGTGCGTGAGAGAAATAATGGTATGAAATGCAGGAGTGAAGGAGAAGATGCGCCATCAACCAACCCCACAATCAGACCAGGGATGGGTTTAAGTATCTCTCGTGGGGAATCAAGAATCTCCTGGCCTTCCACAAGACGTTCACATAATTGATCCCCTTCCTTAGGAAAAAAGGGTAATTAACATAGGAATAAACACTTAGCCCCTCAAGCCCCATCTCTTGTTGAATCATAGCCCCCTATAAATCTAGTCCTTGTTTGTCTAGTAGCTAGCCATGTATTTATTATTAATAATGATAGAAAACATTACATGTCTTGGGCACACTAGCCTTTTAATAATTGTTTGGGCACCCTAGTCTCTCAGCATTGTAACAATAAATTATTTTAAAATGGGGGTTCAAAAGCTGGGGTGTTACATCCCCTCCCCCTTATTTTGGCACTATCATTAGTGCATATACAAAATAGAGATCAAAATCTCAAATTTATTCAAAAAGTTGTAGGTACTCTACCCGCATGGCATATTCATGCTCCCAGGTAGCATCTTCAGGACCGTAGCAAGTCTACTGAACTTTTACCAGCACTATAACTCGATTTCGGAGCATTTTTACCTTTCTGTCCAATACTCGTACTGACTGAACCTGAAAGTCTCCCTCTGTCTCTACCTGAATCATATGCCAATCAATAACATGGTTAGGGTCATGTACATATTTATTTAGTAAAGATACATGAAATACATTATGCACATTCATTGACGCAAGCAATGAAATCATGTATGCAATTGGCCCTATTCTTTCCAATATTTCAAATGGACCACAGAATTTGGCTACCATCTTTGTACAACTACCCAATTTCAATGAGATTTTCTTGGGCTTCACTTTTAAAAGTACATGCTCCCCTACTTTAAATTATCTAGCTGTCATGTTCTTGTCTGCATAAACTTTTTGTCTATCCTGAGCTACCTTTAAATTCTACTTGATCTTGACCACCTGGTCTTCCATGTCCTTGAGCAACTCCAGCCCAAGTACCACTCTATATGTTGGGTTGTCCCATCTTACTGGAGTATCTCATTTCCTACCATACAAGGCTTCAAATGGGATCATTCTCAATGAAGCTTGATACCCATTATTATATGCAAACTCAAACAAGTGTAAATAATCTTCCCACTTAGATGGCTTATCCATCACATACATTCTCATCATATCTTCAATTATTCGATTGACTCTCTCTGTTTTCCCATCTGTCTAGGGATCATATGCCGTGCTAAATTTTATATTTGTGCCAAATCCTTTAAACAATCCCCTCCATAAATTGGAGGTAAACTTTGTATCTTTGTCCCAAACGATTGTCCTAGGTATCCCATGCAACCTAGAAATTTCCTTCATGAAAATTTATGCAATATTAGTCTTTGTATGCATTGTCTTCACAGGTACAAAATTAGTAGCCTTTGTTAATTTTTCAAACACCACCATGATTGAATCATGTTTCTTATTCATTCTGGGTAATCCTGTGATGAAATCCATGGTGATCACTTCCCATTTCTTCTCTGGGATTTTCAATGGTTGCAACAACCCCACTGGGTGCCTATGCTCAACCTTCACCTTCTAACATTACATACATCGAGTGATGTAATAAGCAACATCCTTCTTCATTCCCGGCCAAAAGAACTGGCATCATACTACTGTAAATTTTTTCGGGTAACCGGGATGTCTAGCATAAGGAACATCATGGATTTCCTTTAGTACCAAATTCCTCAATTCTCTGGAGCTAGGAACATAGATTCTATTTTTATGCATGAGTAATTTGTCATCCCTTATCTCATACTCCTTTATTTTCTATTGTACATTTCCTTGTTGTAAGTTTTCCTTTACCTATAGGTAATGTTGATCTGTAACAAGACCATCTAAAATTCTACTCTTCAAGTTTGACTGATGCATACTGATAGCAGTAGCATGCATGAGATGCACCCTTTTACTAAGCGCATCGACAAATTTATTCTCCTTTCCTTTGATATGCTTGATATTGAAGTCATATTCACTTAAAAAATTCCAGCCTTCTTCTTTGCCTGGAAATCAAGGTCAGTTGTTCAAAAAGATACTTCATGCCAATGTGGTTTGTCCTTTATTCAAATTTTTTCCCCATGAGATAATGCCTCCATATACTCAAGGTGTGAACAATGGAAGCAATTTCCAAGTCATGTGTGGCATAGTTCCTCTCATGTTCCTTAATATTTATGGACTCGTATCCAATGACATGTCCATTTTGCGTGAGGAATCCCCCGATTCCTTCCTTACATGCGTCTATACATACCACACAACTTTCATTTGGGTCAACAATATTTAACACAGGTGTACTAGTAAGTAATTCCCTCAACAGATTAAAATTATTTTCACACTTGAGTGTCAGTTCAAATTTAGTTCCCTTCTTTTGCAAAGAAGTGATGGGATGAGCAATCTTAGAGAACCCTACTATGATCCTACTGTAGTAGCCATCTAATCCCATAAAATTATGATGTCTGACACATTTCTGGGTGTTGTCCATCCTCTAATGGCTTCAATATTCTCTGGATCTACTGCTATGTCCTGTTCTGAAATAATGTGTCCCATGTAATGGATATGATTTTGATAAAAAGAACACTTACTCAACTTGGCATACAACTGATTTTATCCCAGTACTTGCAATACCAGTCTTAAGTGATGTTCATGCTCCTCTTCAAACTTAGAATAGATAAGTATGTCATCCAAGAATACTATGAAAAACTTATCCAAATAATTTATGAATATGTCGTTTATTAAGCACATGAAGACAACTGGTGCACTGGTCAGTCCAAATGGCACCACTACAAATGCATAATGCCCATACCTAGTCCTAAAGGATGTCTTATGAATGTATTCTTCCTTGATTCTTACCTGATGCTATCCTTCCCTCAGGTCAATCTTTGAGAATATATTTGATCCTCTTAGTTGATCAAAGAGGTCATCAATTTGGGTTAGAGGATACTTGTTCTTTATAGTGTACTTGCTCAACTATCAGAAGTTAATACACAACCTCAAGGTTCCATCCTTATTTTTGACAAAATGTACTAGTGCTCCCCAAGGTGAAACACTTGGGCGTATGTACCCTTTCTTCAACAATTCCTCCAACTGCATTTGTAATTATTTTAACTTTGGTGTGCTCATTTTGTAAGGTGTTTTTGACACCAGAGCATCTCCTAGCAATAAATCAATTGAGAAATCTATCTCCCTTCTTGGTGGCAATCTAGGTATTTCTTGGAATACATCTTCAAATTCCTGTAGTACCGAGAAATCTTTGAGTCTTGGCCCCTTTGTATTATCTGGCTCTTCCACATGAGTTGCATATAATTGACATCCATTCCTAAAACATATTTTTAGTTGTAAGGCTGAAATCTCCCTTATAGTTATGGGTATTGGAAATCCTTTCACAGTGCTCTGTTTTCCATTTTCATGAAGACATGTAAATGTCATGTTATGAAAATCTAGGACAACATGATGCTTGTCCAACCAATCCATTCCAATCAGAATATCATAATACCCCAATGGTATGATATTTAGATCAATACTAGTATTCACACCATTAAGACGTATGGAACAACTTCTGACTGTGTCATGGATTGTTCTTTTGGTTCCAGTGGCTAACTGAACCAAACTTGCTTTTCCAAGTTTAATTTTCTCCAAATGTAATCTATCCACTATATCAAGATCAATGTAACAATGACTTTCTTCTAAATCAATCAAAATAGCAACAGATTGATTTATGATCTTACCTTCCACCTCGATCATATTGGATTAGTACTATGCTTGTCGATCATTTAAAGTTGCATAGATTCTTCCCATATCTTCAAATTTTGTAGCTTCTTGGATGTTGTGGGCAGTCTTCACTATGTCCTTTATGTGTGGGAAATCCTTGTACAGGTGATCTTCCTTTCATCCCCAGCATTGGATTGGTGGTCTTCCCCTTTTTCCCAAGGAATATTCCTTCTTTAAATCTCCCTTAGCATATTGATCTTGATGATTTCTATTAGGCTTATTCCTATTGAAGGAAGGTTTGAATCCTTTCCTCCTCTGATCAGATTTCAAATTTTTCTTGTCCTTCCAAGATTTCTGTAGATATCCTCTTCCCTGGCCTTTCTCATACAGGTATTTATCCCTCCTGATGGCCTCCGTCAAGGTATTGAGTTCATCATATTTGATCTTTTCCTTATAAAAGGTTGGCAGTCCACTTAGAAATATCTATATTTTCACTTTCTCATCACCAATGAACCTGACATACTTTAAAAATCCCAAGAACTTCTTCTCATATTCTTCCATAGTCATACTTCCCAACCTGAGTTAAAAGAATTCCTACATTTTTTTGTCATAGAAATGCTCTGAGAGGTACTGCCTCTGGAAGTACTTCTTGAACTACTTCCAAGTGATCCTAATTTCATTAACATGTTCCACTTGCTTTAGTTGGTCCCACCACATGACAACTTTCCTGTGTAAATGGTAGGTGGCAATCCTAGCTTCTAGGTTGGATGAATAGTTATGCAACTGAAAATATCTCTCGAGCCCAAGCAACCATTCTTAAACATCATATTCCCTTTCTCTTTCACCCTCAAAGGAAGGTGTATTGAGATTACTTAGCTCTCCTTAGAAACTATCTACCTCTTGTTTCCTTCTTTGGTGTCTGACAGGAGATTCCTCTGGACTACTTACAGGATCATCCAATGCATAAAACATTCTTTCTGAGTAAGGAGGTGAGTGGTGTCCATGATATCTGCTAGCACTTTTGGAATAACCACCTCTTCCACAATCATCCCTTCTTTCATCGCACCTGACTTCTTCCTCTTGTCTTGAGTTTGATCCCTTATTCGTTTGTCTCTACAACTGATTTAATCTCTGCAACATTCGAGCATTTATCTGACTTTTATCTCTCATCAGTCTCTCGTTGTCTTCTTTGTAGCTCTGCACTTCCATCTTCAAGATTCTTACCGTTTCTATTAATGTTTCCTTCTCTCCTTTTCCCTTGTGTCCATTGGAATTTGTCTCCGCATTACCAACTCTGGTATTCTGGCCTTTGGCCTTCTTATCATGATTGGAGGCTTCCTCGCCTTCTTCCATTTCCTCAATACGCATCTTGATTTGACGTGTTTAAACCCCTTAATTCTGCAAAATGTGCAAGAAACCATTTTGATAGAATTATGTATACGATAAACAAAATTGCCAAACCATGCTACAGGTCTCTTTCCTTTTTCTTTGTTCATGGAGATCATATCCCCATTCTCTGAAAATAACAGTGTCCTATTATCCTTGGCTGACACATAATTTCATCATGCACAGGCGCTTCCTTCAAACCACCTTCCTAGGTGACCACAACTAGAAACAGTGACTAAATCCTTCCTTAGCACTTTTCTGTCTCAAATACCCCCAATTTGGCCCTTAGCCCTCCTTCCATTAGCTCTCAATTTTCATATGACCATGACCATGACCCTACGCTTAGCTGAAAAATTGCTTGTCCAGAGCTTCAGGACTTCGGAAATTTTAGCTAGGACCGGATCAACGGTCCTCATCTTCTTTCATGATCAATGATCGATATCCACTTCGAAAATCCACGCTTCGAGAGTCTCAACTTTTCTTTCTTGCCTCCTCCTGGAATACTTTTACCCGGAGTTCATGACCTGCCAATGGGTGTCCTCCCACAGACCAACAACTGTGAATCGCTTCGGCTCTTCAAGCTTCGGAAGTTTCAAAACATTCCTCCTGCACTTTCTCCCATAGTTCTTTCACCCGAAGTCGACGATCTTTCAATGTGTGTCTTCTAGAAATCAACAGTCGATATGTACTCTAGCCTTTGGGAGTTTTCGACCCAATGCAACCTGTCACATCTTTCCCCATTGGAGTGACTAGTCTCTAGACTACATGATCTATCACCACGTGGTGAAATAATGGAAGTGGACACATGGACCAATCAGGCAGGTGACACGTGTCATTTTCTAACTGACATTTCAATACTCCATATGCTCAAAACTTACTAACATGTGGCACATGTCCCATGTGTCCATGTCATCCTAGGTGACGTCCGCAAGCCACGTCACTTTCGGAATTCCAGGATCCACATCACCTCTAGGTGATGTCATCGTGCCCCATCACTTCGACTCTTCGGGGTTCGGGACTTCAGGAGTTTCCATAATAGCACACTTTCAATTCTCCCAAACTCTGAATTCTCAAATTGGCCAATCTATCACCACATGTCCTCCTCGATCGAATGCCTAAGATTCACTACGGGTCTTCACCCAGAGTCCATGGATATGCACCACGTGTCCTCCTTAATCTGACAATTGAGGCTCACTTCGGGTCTTCGGACTTCGAAAATCTCAAATTTCAAAAATTATATGGCCCCATTGGCTTTTATCTGAAGCCCTGGATATGGTGTTACGTGGCTCTTGGCAGATCAATGGATGAGATTGTTACACATTATTTTCCTCATCCCTATGATCATTAATGATGTAAACCTATATGTTGCTTTCAGAAGGGTTAGTGGCCTAAGTTCCTGAAGAAAGAAGAGAGAATAACTTTTCTTGAGAAAAGAAGTTGCATTCTCCTGTGTAAAAACCTTATTAAAAAGGAAGTTCGCAGGCTGCATATGTATTAGGGTGCGAGAATGCCTGATTCTTGCAGGCTGCATCATAGCTAGGGTGCGAACAGTTCGCGGGTTGCACTATAAGCAGGGTGCGAGAATGCTTACACATGGGAAAAACAAGCGTTTTCTCGAATCTTCTAGAAGGAGAAACTTCCATGGTGAGGTGGCATCCGAATGGTTTGGATCTTACTCACTTTCATGATTTAATGGGATCATCCTAACCTCCTCACTTTATCCTCTTCAACTTATAAAAGGAGAGGCGTTCTCATGGAGAAAGTTAGCTTTGGTTAGCTTTGGAGCTTTTGAGCTTTGGTTGGCTTGGAATTATTAGCTTGGTTGGAGTGGCTTTGAGATTTGCTTTGTCAAGATAGATTGTGAATAGCTATTAGATCCATGGTCTCAGAATCGTTGGAGCAAGAAGTGTGTGGGGAATGAAGGACAGTTGGAAGGGACCTTATGACATCAAGGCCATGGTTGTAATATCTCTTTCACATTTAATATGATACAGTAATATGATTCTTTCCTATAAAGCTTGTTGTGTTTTATTGTATGATTCCTTGATCACATACATAGGTTTATATTGAGTTGATTCTATTGCTATCACTTTGGTTGGTTGCGTTCTTTTGTAGGATCATCATTGTATGAGCATTGGAACAGAGCTAGGATTGCGATGGTGAGAGGAAGCGAAATTTAAACGGTATGTCACCCATCCCTCTTTAGTTAGTAAATTCAATATCTAAAACTTAAGGAAAGCATCATGTTTTGGTGTGTTTTGTTCTGGATCTAGGTGGATCTAGGGAGATCAGTTAGTGTTTGCACCTACCGATTAGTCCAATTACAAAATTGGTGGCTCCATTGGGGAATGGATTGTTTCCTAGTTAGTCTAGTTTCCCTTGCTTTGATTGCTTGTTTTCTGGTCTCTGAGTTTATGGGAGATCCCTCCAGACTCTCTGGATCTAAAAGTTCACTCAATTTTAGTCCTTTTTCAAATTTTTGCATGTTTACAGGCATTCTTGCATTGTACCCTTTAGTGGCCTGTGAGAAACACCTGAGTTCACACCCTAGTGTTAAGTCCAGTGCGAACTCCTCGCAGTCAACCTTTGTTCAGCATGCGAGAATCTTTGATTCTCGCACTGTAATACACTACCAACCTGCGAACTTGTTTGTAATTTTTTTTGGATTGGGTCTTGTCATTTTTTTATGCCCAGTTTTTCTTTGAACAACTGGATTGAACTTTTGGAGCCTATATTGACCTGTTTACAGTCTTCTTGACATTCTTTGAGTTTCTTTTATCCATCTTTGCTTTGTTTGGTTTTCAAGGATTAGTCTCTTTCTTTGAGTGTCTTTCAATTACAAAGCATGTGTTTTCTTTATAATTGTTTAGGGAAAGATCAGATTTCGTCTGAATAGTTTGCCTTAAAAGAGAACTTTTAGTTTGGGTTTCTTTGTTTTAAGAAAGTTCATTATTGCTTTAGTGAAATTTTTGAAACAAAAAGATTTAATTTCTTGCTTTATATTAGATTGGGGGCATCCTTGCATTTCAAGTAGCGAAATTGCATGATCCTTGGTGTTTTTTGATCTTAAATTATGAAAAAAATTCCCCCTCATGGCCGAGGGGGGCCATGAATCGTGCATTGGTGTTCAGTACCTTTTTCTCATTTATTGAGAATCTTGATATTGATGAGTTTAATATATTTTGGGACATCGTGCATATGGGAATGATAAATGCTTTCTCCTTCTCGTAGCATAGCTTTCATCGAAATGAAAAGATTGCATCTTCATATATTTGTATAATTTTCGAGTCAGTCAAAACACCATATTGTTCATGCCATCTTCCTCTTGAGTAACAACAGCCATAGAATAAAGCACTTATAAAAATTGATTTGATACTTTTTGTCTTTTCTGGTAGCAAACCTACATTAGATTAGTTGTAGGGATTTGGAATAGGTGTGAAATATAACTTTCCCAAGTTGCAAGCAAACATAGAATCTTGAGTTAGGGAGTGGTTAAATCCACTTATTACATTTTGTCCTGGGAAGCCCTTCTAACACAAGGGTCAATCATGAGGTCGCATTAAGACTAGCAGAGTTACTCACCCTGCTTTGTTGGTCTTGGTGTAGAGATTGCATGTATTACGGGGGTCACTTGAAGGTATACCCACAATGATGAGTGGAAGCCTCTCAAGTTGATTTCGGGCTAGATATCGTGCCCTTGCGTGTGGATCAGACTGTCGACTATTTCCCCAGGCATCATTGTTGTTTGTGGTAACCTTAGTGTCCTATCTCTTTAGGGTCTTTACACAAGGTGACTGTGGAGGGGCAAGTCTTCACGGTACCTGGAATCGACGTTGGCCAAAATCACTCAGGCTCCTCGGAGGGTATGCCCACGATTATGTGTGGGAGCTTGCACCAGGGTGTAAGTCCATTAAGCAGGTCATCAATGTAACTTTTCCACCCGCTCTATCTTATCCCCTTCTTACATTGTTCCTGCGACGTTGGATTTCATCACCAACTAGTGTGTTCATTGTAAGAAGGTTTTGTTTGTTTTCTTGCTTCCTAGATTTTTAGCGTGTGTTGTTTGTTTTCCCTAGCAGACTCTAGGTTGTATTTATTTAATGGCGTTAGTTCCCGGAATGACCAATGAAGTAACCCCTGCTCCAGGGGAACCTTTTATTTTTCCTTCTTATGGAAACATTGGTCCTCCTCATATTGCTACTTTGAGCCTTCTAGGTCTCACGATTGGATTATCGATATGGTTGTTTTCCACTCAGGTAATCCCGAATGTAGTTAATGTTTCAGTCACAATCACTCCCCCCAGGAGCATTAACCTCATGTTGATCCTTCACCTTCTTCACCAGTAAGGTCTTATTCGCCTTCTTCCCTTGCAAGGTTGCCTTTCCTTTCATATTCTTCATCGAGTGAAAGTTCTGAAGCTAGTAACCCGGTGAATAAGAAGAAGAAGAAAAGAAAGAATAATAAGAAGAAAATTAAGCAAGGATCCAAACTTCCAACCGTTGTCAAACATGTTGGAAAACAACCAGTTACTGTTATTCGTGCTGGGAGTGTTGATGATGTCAAGATCACCCAAACAACCCGTAAGCCCAAGTACCCTTGTAGGCTTTGTAAGGGTAGCCATGTTCTTAAGGAATGCCTGGGTCTATCCAAGGTTATAGAAGCATGGTCTACACATCCTCGCCAACTTATGTCGTTAGCCTCTGAACAACATGTTGATGGCATCCCGTCAACTAGTCACGATACTGTTGGGAAGAATAAAAGTAGAGTCAAGTTCTCATGCATGTTATGCAAAGGGGGTCATCTCACTCACTTTTCCCTTGTATGGATGAAGCCTCTAAATTACTGGAAGACATGACTGTTTCATAGCCTCAAATTCCATCTGCTTACCGTAATATTTCTCTAAACCCACCTGTAGTTGATGGAATGATCACTCCGATCCCTTCACCAGTTAATCCGGTTGATCATGTCGTCAATCTGGTCACGTCCTTAGTTGAACTAGTTGACAAAGTGGTTGATCCGATACCATCCTCGGTCAATCCCACTCTCCCCTCAGAGAGTGAAACTATAGAGGTCGACCCCATCCCATCCTCGATCGATCCCACTCTCCTGTTAGATAGTGTCACCTAAGTGGTCAATCTGTTTCCATCTGTCGACCCCATTCTCTCTTTGGAGAATGAAACTCAAGTGGTCGATTTGATCCCTCCATCAGTTGATCCTACTCTCCTACTAGAGAGTAAACCCGATACTGCCCATGTTTTTCTCGTTGATACAAAATATCCCGTATCAGGGGCTATTCCTCCTTCTCCCGTAGGACCCCCTCCAAGTTATGAGGCCATCCATTTTGATTGGGGTGTGATAACTGGACCTCATCTTCCCTCTCACATTCCTTTCTAGATTACAGTACAGGTTTGTGGTCGGGATGTTCCTCAAACATTGATAAATGAAGGTTCATCTGTTAGTAATTTGTCCTCTATTTCTTGTCAAGCTTTGGGTTGTCCTCCACTTGTGCCGGTTACATAGAATCTGTTAGCTTTTAACAAAATAACTAGTCAACTTTTAGGGACCCTTCCCCAGTTTCCTGTAACTTTGGGAGGGAAAACTGTCTTTATTGACGTCATGGTAGTCCAAGACCCCTTGGATTTCGCTTTACTCCTTGGGCGAGATTATGTCTATGCCATGAAATCTATTGTGTCTACTCTTTTTCGTGTGATATCTTTCCCTCACGATGGATGAGTTGTGACTATTGATCAACTTTCATTCATTGACCCCAATTGGATTGCCTCCCTAAATGGTTCTTATATGCAGAAAGTATCGCCCTCGCCACAGGTCAATTATGTGGCGTTGTCGCCCATGGCTTCAACTTCTGATGACTTAGATCCAGTAGTTGACATGTTGATCTCTTCGATAGGGTTGTTAAAGCATGATCTCTTTACTTCTGTTGCGACCCTCGACATGGTGTCCTTCCAGAGTGTGTTTCTTCCTTCTAGTGAAGACCTTTTGGAAGCCATGACTGAGTTTTGTCCCTTGACATGGTGTCATTTCGGAGCATTGTCCTCTTGAAATCCATGATCAAGAAACCAGTTTCAAGGATATTTTTTGCGTCTCTGAGGCAACCTCGTTAAAAAATGAAACAGAGGTCTTTGAGCATGGTTTTCTGATTTCAAGCTCGTTAAAAAATGAAACCACTTATGAGGATAGTTTTTGCGTCTCTGTAGCAACCTCGTTAAAAAATGAAATAGAGGTTACGAGCATAGTTATTGTTTCTATGTCAAGCTCATTAAAAAATTAAATAGTTTTCCCCCTCTCTGTTTGAGTCAAGTCCTTAGTCTAGTATTTGAAGCTTCATTTCCTCCACCTTTGACGTTGGATGAAATGAAGCTTGGGGGGGGAATACTTTCAGCCTTTGAACTTCATGCTGAAATTTGAGCCACTAGCTTCTTAAGCTGGGGGCTAAGTACCAACCATCCCTGTGTTATGCGTTGGGAAGTTGCAAGCATAGTTTTCTATGGTTCAAGCTTGTGTAAAAATGAAACCACTTACCTCAAGCATAGTTCCCTCTGGTTCAAGCTTGCATAAAAATGAAACCAGGTCCAAG
>ML791544.1:905575-919121 GCA_009831015.1 Picea engelmannii
TCTTATAAAACATCCTTAAATGTGACTACTGAGATCACATAAACAAGAATGTATTACTATCCCCAAAAAGTGTTGAACCATAAATCTTGTCTCCTTTGCAAAAATGTTCTTGTAGAAGAACACTGCAACTAGGTATAGAAGGGCTAGGTATGGTGCAAATTTAAGCAAGCTGCAAGAAAAATCGACATCATTGTTGGTCCTTGTCTATCTTTATCAGTGACAAATTTTAATAAGTTATAAAAAAAAAGTTGCAGGACCTAAAATGCAAATCCTAAGTGGACGATGAACATAAAACACACAACAACCCGAGTCTAAACATTATTTCTTTTTTCTCCTTTGTTGACAAATTAAACTCTTAGTGGGCAGTGTAGTTTGAACATTGGTTTCTTTGTAGATTATGGGATGGGGATCATTAAACTTGTGAGAAACAATATGTGTAGTCACAGGATTAGGGGGATTATCAATAGGTTTGGGAAAATCAAGGGATCCTAGAGTATTAGGCTAACAGTCCACAAGTTTTCATCAATAAAACGTTATTCAATACTTCTTAAAATAATTGACATGAATTTTTGTTGCATAGATCATACCTTACATCTTCACATACTCGACATTGGGATGGTGTTGGTTTAACCTCTTGTGTAGACATTTCAAGTCACTCTGTCAACTGAGGATGGTACTAAATCACCCTCTTGTGCATCCATTGCAAGCCATTGTTTTCAATATCTATTTTTACCAAAGGGATAAACTGTAGGTGTAAAGGGTAGAAAAATGATTCCATATCAGAGCCCAGTGACAAAGGTGTAAATATAGATGGAAGTGTGTAAGGTAACAAAGAGCTTAGGAATGTGACAAATGTCTTGTAGACGTGGGAAGATTTGATGACCTTATCTCTTGCATAGATAGTTATTATTTGCGTAGATGAGACATGGTTAAACACATGTCAGGGTTTACAGCATGGTGGACACTTGGCATCGATGAGATTTGGTTATTGTTTATGTTTGATTTAATTAGTCTAGCTAATTATCTTTCAGGGTCCCACATGCACGGTGGCCAACCTGCAATTAGTGTACGTGTCCATACTACTCCAGGTCGGTTCTGCTTCAGGAGTTGTATGACTTCTACATTTGAAAACTATGGAACTGGCCAATAGATGAAGTCTCGAGGTCCTTAATAAGGATGGTTAAAGTAATATCAGGTTAATTAATAGTAGGTGTGAGTTAATGGTTCTGGGAGAATGACACTTCGGGAGACTTTCATGCTTCACATTTAAAAACTCATGAAGTTCCAAATTGGCACCATGTCTAAGTATGGTTAGAAGAATTCCAAAATTTTGCAAAATGATAAAACTTTAGGAGGGGTGCTAAAGTAGTAGGGTCACCTAGATGACGATTTGGAAAAGTGATCGATGTCTTAGATTCATTTCAGAAATAAGAGGCACCCGCACGTTAATCTCCTTGTTGTCTAGACATTCAGTTATCTCCGATGGCCTCAAACAACACACATGCATGTCAATGCTCGGTACAAAAACCACCTCTGTCACAACCATACTGACATACAAAAAAGGAAATGGGATTTTCTCCTCATCGTTTTGTTCCTGAAACCTTACGTTTAGTGCATTTTCCAGGTTGTCCCCTTCCAATCACATATTCCCTCTTTCATGTACTGGACATCATACCATAGCTCTTTGGAACATGGCAGTGCACAGGGATTTGTTATACAAATTTAGAGTTTTCATTGCAGAGTAAGCATCTACGAGGACCTTTCCATCCCTTCTTTGTAGATTATGATAGGGAAATATTTTATTATCTGAGGAAAACCACATATAGTTATTATTTTTATGTTGCACTTTGGGTTTTCCAAAGCATCTTCCATCACCATTTCCACATCTGGACCTTGTCTTTTAGAAATGATTCTTTGTAACCTAAATGGACAGTTCACTGGTCTGTCTCAGGATGAGTGTGCTAGTACCCAATCTTAGAATATCTTCTTCATCTTGTAAGATAATTGAAACATCTTAGAATATCTTCTTCATATTGTAAGATAATTGAAACCTTGAGAATTTGTGCTGTGTGTTGGTTCCTTTTCTGTTGTAAAATTCCATGAATGTCTACTTCTTCCCCTTTTGTTTATCCCAAAGACCATCTATGTGGGTGTTTTGAGTGGGAGACATGAACAAGTCATTTCAGATATGTTTAGTGTTTATTTGTGAAGAGTGGGGATGAAATTAAATTATGAATATGATTTTAAAGATATATACAATGACTATTGAAACACTTATAGGATGCACAACTAAAATAAGTTCAAAAATTATATGTCTTAAATACTCAGTCTTTGTACTGAGAAAATTTATACTATTGTTTTATTTGGATTATCTCTTCTATATGGTTGAGCACTAACTATAGCTTTGTTTGTTTTTCATGTGCTATAGAAACCACGAACCACTAAATTTGAAACAAAAAAGGTTGAAGGATACATAGCAGAGTTGGTATGTAGTTATGAACTTATAGTTATCTTTTTTTGTTATTTGCATATTATCTAAACATAGCTAAGAAACATCTTGAAAATCACAACTTAAAATATGGAGCAAGTAATAGATGTTGAGTGCTATGAAATAGATACAGACTCCATTGTACATGATTAAATCGACGAGGTATTACATAACAATGCCCTTTTTAGATTAGATCGATTCTCGTATACTGTGGGAGATTTCCTCTTCGATGCATTTCAAGTTCTATTGCACTTCCTTTATTCCTCAACTGAGTTGCACAATGGATTGATAGATCATTTCTTGTCCTTTTCAGAAAATGGAAATGTTGAGGCATAAAATCGTATCAATATGAATTGGCATCTGATTTTCTTTTCCAATTGCATGGAATACATGATGTCAGTACGTATCTTTCAAATATGTGGTTGTTTTCATATGCAACTCTGCCTCCACATCAGAGAGGAATTTGGGGAGATACATTTTGTATATGGTGGTTGGCCAAGTGGATGAATACATCAATTGGAATTTGGTCATTAACAAGAAAAAGAAGATATCTACTACTCAAAAAAACTGCATCTAGAGATCCATATTGCATCTTCTTCCATTATGCCAATCCTCTAAGTGGTCATTTTGAACCACTACTTTATAAAAAATTATCCATATGCAACCTTGGAGGATCTGATACTTACTTTTCCCTCACCTACAAATACCTTCAATCACATTGGAAATTAATTATGCATCATATACACTCTCATGGATTGCACATATCAACAACTATTACATCTACTTGTGGACATAGTCTATTCAATGCAATTTTCTATTTGATAGCAACAGATTTTGATGCGCACTCACTATGCCTTTACACTATACAATCCTTATGCAATGCAATTATAGGTAGAAGTCAACAGGCATTTAACTGCTTGCATCAACACCTTCTACCCTATCTCATAGAATGTATGTCAAAAATATTGGAAGTTGGAAACAATACCTTGTAAACATGGAAATGCCATATGAGAAAGGAAATATAGAGGGTGGGACATTTTTTTACAATGGATATCTATCATATTCAGAGTAAATATCTAGGTCTGGTCAACCTTTTCAGACGGTACTGTCAATTTCTACTGTATTGATTCAAACTACAATCGAACAATTGAAATCATATCGTCGAAAACAAATACATCAAACATCCATTATCAACCTTTGATAAGAAATAATTTTAGTTCAAGATCCACTGTCCATGCTACCCAAACCACATCAATTCTACATAAGCGTCGCATATTTTATAATCAAGATGAGACTCATCCCAATGGTCATCAAGTCATAGAGAGCTTAAACAGAAAATGTAGATTTACTTATCACAACTTGAAAAAGGTCATACGTGAAAGAAATAAATACATTGGTGCACTTCCTTATAAACCTCTGAGTTGTACAACTGATCATCATAAGGTGAAAGGGAACTCGACCAAGAAACAAAAACTCACATATCACAACCTAAAAAAATGTTGTGCGTGCACAACACGAGCACATTTACACAATTCATGCTGAACACAAACATCACATGTCCAATGACAAAGAACATCACCATTTTCACCATCGAGATGTTCAAGAGGAAATGCTCGTAACAAATGTCACTTCCACCTTCAACATGTCTTGTCAACAAGTGAAACTAGTGTCAAGTGGGAACCATAGGTTAACCTACCACATGTTGAAAAAATAGATACGTGAGAGAAACATGTGCAACTACATATCCCACAATGGTCATGATACTGACCTAGAGGGAAAAATCACATATCGTAAACTAGATCCAACACTGTGCAATGCTAGCATTGAAAACCAACAAACACTTTCTACACATCCTTATCTAAGAAAGATGAAAATCAGATCTATATGAAACAAATTAAAGATGCTCCGCTCATTTAGGTTTCTGTGGTGAAAGATTTGTTCAGAATTTGTCGAAAGAACCATAGTGCTATTGATAGCTTGTCGTCAACGTTTCGGATCCACAATAGGATCCATCTTCAGGACAAAAAAGCCTGTGGAAAAATAAGAGAGGGCCCTTAATAAATAGTGACGAGGAGGGTGGAAAACTAAGGTCGGCTAAGTGAAACCCTAGGTTTGAGGAGATTTTTTCAAAAAAGTATTTAGTAGTGATTTAATTAATGAATTAAGTGGTTTAAATTGATAACCCAACAGTGTTAATTAAATTTTATGTTAAATATAGGCTAAATTTAGGGTTAACCATATGGTGTTAATATTATTAATATTAATTTTAATATTAATTTTATGTTAATTATAGGTTAAATTAAGGTTAATTTAATGAGGTAGCATTAATGTTATTATTGTTAAATTAGTGGTCGGCTAAGTGAAACCCTAGGTTTGAGGATGTTAATACTATTAATATTAATTTTATGTTAATTTAACTAAGCATCACTAGCAATCTAGGATTAAATATAGGTTAAATTTAGGTTAATGTTATTAATATTAAATTTTATGTTAAATATAGGCTAAATTTAGGGTTAACCACATGTGTTAATATTATTAATTTTATGTTAATTATAGGTTAATTTAATGAGGTAGCATTAATATTATTATTGTTTTATTAGTGGTCGGCTAAGTGAAACCCTAGGTTTGAGGATGTTAAATTTAGGGTTAATTTAAGTTGGAATCAAAATGGTTTAATTTTAATTAGTATTATGTTGGTTAAGTTAGGTTTAAAATGTAAAAAGGTAATAATAATATTATTATTAATGTATGTCAAAGGGGGATTTTCATAATGTATTAGATTAAGTTAAGGTTCGAAAAAAGTGAAGAGATTAAAATAGATGGAATGAAAATGCACTAATAAAAATGTAGACATGTAGATGAATAATATATTATATAGTGAATCTAGATATACTTAGGCATATTATGATGAATATTAACTAAAAGTGATTTGTTGTTATATCCAATGACCATGACAGATGAATGCATGTGGTTACCAACTTGTTGTATGGAAAGAAATGGTTGAATATATTGATGTTGTACCTACTTATGATAGTTAAACTCATAAGAAATAATAAGGTCAAGGAAATAGATCATCAAAAGGTTGGTAAAAGGATCATGTAAATTCTTGCAAGGCATCGATCGATTAAGTAACATTAGAGTTGTTAATGGAAACTATACATGTATTAATCACTCATGTCCATATAGTATGTCAACTAAAAGGAATTAGGTAATAATTCCTTCCGTCATGCTTTGATATATTAAGTGATATTCTTGTGATGATAACTAATTACATATATGTGAATTGATACCAGTTAGGGGTATGGTAAAATAATGCAATTGTGGACAAGTAAGGTTTGTTAGAATATTTTAAAAAAATGCATATGATTGTATGTCATGATTGAGTTGGTTAAGAGGTACTAACCATAATGAATGAACATCTAAACCCATAATTTGATGGATACCATGTGAAATAATGACATGTGTCGAATCATCAGTTGATCCCTCAACATGTCTTAGTAAAACACATGAGTTGTCATTATGGTATTTGTGAATCAATGTGAGAGTTCAATGAAGAAATGCATACAGGGTAAATTATGTAAGCATACAAATGGTGACCATGAGTCTATGCTTTTTAGTATATATTCTTGATGCATTGGATGGGTGCGTGACTATACTAATAATGCATTCATATAATTATATGCCAGGGGTGCGTGACTATACTTCCACTCCATATATGCCCAATCCAACAAAAAAATATATATGGAGTGGAAGTTATCCAAGGAATATACGAAAGGTAAAGTGATGAAAAATCATTTACGAAATGGTCATTTATGTAAACCCTAAGAGAAAATATTTATTGAAACGGTGATGAATGAGACAAATTCACAATTTGGATACATCCGGAAGTGCCAAATAGATGGGAAAATGGTAAACTCATAATGCATTATGATTTGACAAAGGAGAGAAGAATGTAAGACTTTACAGTGTAATTGAACACCATTCAAGTAGACTCTAGCAATAAAAAGGTGACTCTTTCACATATGATGAAACCAATGGGTTGATAAGAGAGATGTCCCCTTGGCTAAGGAAATTGCTCAGCCGTTTTCTATAAGCTGATAATCAGTGCTACCTAAGATTAATTTAGCAAATTAATTTCTAGTTTTAGGTTAACTTAATAACACTAAGGATGGAATGAGAACTCAACTCACCGTACAGTCATGTAGGAAGTGATACGACCTACCGAATGATGCATAAGACCTACACGAGGGGTCGTACATCCTTAATAATGTCCTTTCTAAATACTATGCATGGCCTTTCTAAATACTAAATACTAATGGCCTCAATAGTCATACATATGTTCTTATTTAGGGACGGAACTTGAAGTTTGGCTAATCAAGTGTAATGGCTAGATTGTAATATCCATTGATCTCAGAGCATGAGCGGAATGGACAGTGGATAACTTATAGTTATTTGAAAATAGGCTTTTGAACATAATTAATAGAAGTATTATTTGCAATTCCTCATTACAACCATTAACATACTAAGAGGAATAACTAACTACAAAGGCTTCTCATATTTCACACAATGAATAGAGAATGAAACTTGACTTAACATTATACATAGTTAATATAAAATGAAACATAGAATAAACATTGAGATTTTATCTTGGAATTTTAAATGGGAAAACCAACGCCAATAGTTGCTCTGTCTATTTTGGCAATCTCTAGTTACAATGCAACTCATGACTTTATGGCCATTCAACAATTCACACAACTCTTTATCTTTTGTGTTCTCTCCTCCTTGCCAAAAAACTCCCATTAAAAATGAAAGTAAAAGAATAAATAGAGAGAGTCGAGGTAATGGGAAGGTCAATATGCCTAACCTTTCACTTCTCATTCCTTAGTCTTTTCTCTCCTAATTTTATTTTCTATTTTATTTAATTCTTTTTTTTTCTCCTTTGCCTTATTCCGTGTTACTTTGCCTTGTCTTTTACATAGTTACTAACCTTCTTTAAATGTCAAATTTCCTTAAATAACAAGGCTTACAACCACTTCTTTGTGTTCAAATCCATTTCAGATCATGTGCAAATCCTCTCTAATGGAATTTAAGTAGCATAACCTTACAATGAGTGATGGATGGATTAGGTGACCTCAATAGATTTATTTATAGGTGATATAATGGACCTCTCTTTAACGGTAGCTTCAATATGAATGATAGGGAAAATTATAAGGATACATACTAGTGTTAAAGTGTAGAAACCTTGGTGAATCTTACTAATTCCTAAAATCCCAACCATAAAATGTTTGGCAATATTTTTGTAAAATTATTAACATTTCTAAGGATTTTATGTAGTTTCTAGAAAATTTTGGCAATTTTTAGAGTAGAATATTTTTATGTTGTAAAACTTGGGCAAATAAAACAGAAATTGGTGAATAATGTTTTGGAGAAAAAACTTGGAAAATTAGCCTATGGGTGAAATTTAGTCAATGAAATTTTCCTTGGTGAATGATCTCATTGTATTAATGAAGTAGTGGGATGATGAAAACTAATGAAGACTATATCAAACCCTATATTTGAAAATAATGTCTTGGTAAGGTCCAATCTTCACCATTACACCATTTTTTGATGGCGCATCACATTACTGAGTTAAAAGTATTCATTTTCTCTTTTGTGGTCATAAGACATATTTTTAGATATTTAGTTCACATTATGTGCATAGAAAAATGGTTGAATACTATGTTATGACTTTTTAGGCCAAAATTGGGGTTTGACTCATCTCACAATGATAAAACTAAAGTCACATGATGATGGATATGATGGAAATGAGGGCTAAAACTGCCAAAGTGATGCATTCAATCGAAATTACTCATAACCAATTTGGTGAGCTAAACTAGGTTGATAACATTCTGTAAAAAGGAAAATTGAATGGTGAGCCCTTAGAATAATTAATATTATGAAATTTCTACAAATGCCATCCAGGAATCATCTAGCGATTCTGTAAAAGCTAATGATATAAATAGTTAGAAATCCATAGTTGAAAAAAACGAGATATTATATATATCAACAAGTTAGAATATTTTTTGGAAGAAGAATGTTTCATTGGCCCAACTCCCAATGGTATAGTCATCATTATTCTTCCTTATGCTAATTATATTGTTCTTATGGTGAGGAGTCCCTATGATCTTGGTAAGCAACTAAGAATCCTCAAGGAATCCTTTTCCAATATGGGTATGACTGCTAATACTGACAAAATGAAAGTCACAATAGTTAAATCCAATAAGAAAACCTAGAAAACTTTCTTATATGAGAAAACCAACTTGGAGGAAGTGCCTTCATACAAATATCTCTTAATCAATATTCATCACAACATCAACTAGAATAATTGCATTGATAAATGGATAAACGGAGGGTGGAAAGCTTATTATGGGGTTGAAAACAATTGTGAATAGACGAATCTTTGGATATGGGGTAAGAAAAAAATCCTCTTTGAGACTCTTGTTAGCCCTATTATTTTATATGGATTTGAATTTTGGGGATGCGGTATCTCTATAGATTCATGGAGAAATATAGATAATATACCAAATAATTTTATAATCTATAACCTCAAAATTAAAGGAAATACACCCTATCCTATCCTCCTCACATAAGCAAGCATTTCCCCCATTGAGAGCATGGATATGACCAGGTACCTAATGTATAAGAAAAAGTTAAACAACATATAAGACCAGAGGATTCCTAAAATTTATTCAAGCCACATTCAAACTCCATTAAAGACCACCTATGTCTCAAGCTTGGATATCATAAGGATGTCAATCCTTGGCTAAACCAATGGGGAATAAAGGAAGAGATCATATTGAAAAATAAGGACAATATTAAAAATATTATTACATCAAATTTAAGGAGAAAATGGGGTGCAATAAAGAGTTAGAGGGAAAAATAAAATTGATATCTTATAATGAGTTAATCAACCCTAATATACAAGATAAAAAATATCTCTCTATTTTAACGAGTGTAAAGAATAAAATAAACATTGCTAAAATAAGAAAAAAATCCATACTCTCCATAGTGAAACTAGGCATGTGGTCAATTCCCAAAATCATTATGGAATGAAAGAGTATGTCACCTTTGTGATAGTAAGAAGGTTGAATATGGAAATCACTTTCTCTTATAATTTCTATCATATACCTAGAATATATCTCAATTTAAAGCATTTACCATACTATAGAAACCTTCCTAACCTTTTAACTCAACAAAACTATTGCGAACTTGGAACACTTATCTTAATGCTTTTCGAACACGGAAATAAAATTATAAATAATTCCAAGTAATCCCTTACCTTCTTAAGGTATGATAGACCAAGTCAGTCTCAATGGATGTTAATCCATTATTACTTTTCACTAAGACCAACTTTTGTTAATTGTACATTATGAAAAGTGGTAAGGAATTAATTGGTTTCCTTAGAATTTTATTTATATGTTCAAAAGACTGGAGAAAATGTTTCTTAAATATATATAGTTTTAGTTAGTTAATGGGTTAGGAAGGTTGATACTATTAAAACTATTTTGAAAGTGAGATCTAATGTGGGCATACATAGGTAATTCTAAGAGGTTGTTTTTCATCCTCTTCCTTCTTAGTATCACAAAGATGACAAATTTCTTAATCCCACCACGTATTAGAAATTATCTAACACCTTTGTTTACCATGGATATTATGAGATTTAATTCTTATTTTAGCAACATGTATTTTCATATTTAATATAGCTATAATAGAAAAATACTTTTGATCTTCTAGATTGGGGTTAATGACCTATTTATAGTATCTTAAATTTCTATTTTTCTCTATTTCTTTGTGGTTGTGCAATTTTTCCTTCAATTTAGATGTGGCATATTTTTAATGGTATCAATATTTTTCAAAATGACATCCTTCTCTATTCTCCAATGATTTATCCAAGACATAGCATATTTATGCCACCCCCTCTTCATTTGTAGGTAAATTTTACTATAGTTTGAAACAATCTTAGGAAGACTGTTAACTTTCAAAGTTAGTTATCTTGTGCATGTACATTAGGTATCTATTCAAAGATGTAATGTCAATAAAGGAAATACCAACTTATATGAGAAATATAGGATAGGGAATACTTCATTTAATTTTAAGATTATAAATTATAAAATGCATCCATATTTTCTCATTATTCCACTACTATTCTCTATATATGTTACATCCCCAAACACCACATCCACATAAGATTAAAGGAGTGATGAGAGTTTGAGAGGGATCGTATTCTTCCCACATTTATAATTCTATTTATTTACAATTATCTTCAAGACAAAATATCTATCCACCTTTAATCAATCAATATATCAATGCCCTAGTTCTATTTAAGCTTGTGATGAAGGTCAATTTTGAAATATTTGTATGAAATTCCTCTAATTTTTAATTTCCACAAACAAAAATTAGATTAAGTGATGTTTTTGTATTTGATTATCTTAACCTTTTTTTCCTAGTGTTATCTAACTTACCATTGCTAGAACCAAATTCCTTTAGATTTATTATTTTCTTGTCAAGATTAGAGTGACACCTAACCATAAGAACAATATTGTTTTCATAAAGAAGAAATATTATGAATATCCCATCTAAAGTAGTTCTACCACAACCTGATTCTTCCAAACATGCATCTAACTTGTCAATGTAAATGACAAAAGGGGTAACAGATAGAGGATAACCTTTCTTAACTCCTACATCACAATTAATTTCTTAAACTTTGTAATAAAATTTTCTTACAACCTTATTGCAATAGCTCTTAGCTAAAAAAAACATTTAACTCTTATAATATATTCCAAAGGTTATTTCTAGGCATGGTGTCAAATGCATTCCTAATGTCAATGAAGCAACATAGAATATTGGTTTTATTATTACAACATTCTTTCGTGATGATCCTAAATAGTAAGATTTATGAATCCCCTCATGTCATGGACAACATTTAATCCTTTATTACAAAGAAATATGATTTTAATTTGAAACACATAGAGTTTGGGGTTAAAAAACTTTCAAAATGGAATGTTAAAGACATTGACAACTATCATATTAAAATGTTAATTTCAGAGGACTTGTTCTTATCTCTCATATTGACAATCTCTTCAATATTATTTTCAAGTAGGTTTTCCCTAATCCATGGAATAAAATCCTAAATGTTCTTAATTTTAGAAGTGGGAACAAAACTAACCCCTCAAATTATAGGACCATTATGATTATGTCTTTTTTATCCAAGTTACATAGAATTATTATAGAAAAGAAGATTATCATATGGTTATAAATTCAGGGAAAAAGGAATAAATACCATGCCTATTTTAGAAGATATCATTAAATCATGGATCACTCATTTAATCTTAGGATTATCACATAAGAATGTCAATATTATAAAACTAATATCTTGTGTTGCTTCATTTATTTTAGGATAGATTTTGACATGATGCTTAGATGTAAACATTGTAATATATTAGAAGAGTTAAATGTTCCTTTTGAGTTGAAATCTATTGTGATAATGTTGTATGATAATGTTATTACTAATATCAAGAACACTACCAAATGGTGAGAAGAAATCAATTGTAATATAAGGGTTAAACAAGGTTGTCATCTATCCCCTTCCTTTTTTTGCATTTATATTAACAAGTTAGAGGAATGTTTGGAAGAATAAATTTGTGATGCTATTGATTTAGTTTTAATAGTCATCATCCTTCTTTTTTTCTAAGCAAACCATCGCAAAAAACCCTCAAAGAACTTCCCCATTATCCATGGATGGTAAATGGGGTAAACCATCGACCCAGATTATGGGGCCTAACTTGATGGGGACATCGAGTGAGGCCCAACAAATTCTACAATATAGTTGGCCGAGAACTTGATCCTGAGACCTCTTTCATTATAACCACATCACTTTTCCACTCGAGCTAACCAATCAGGTTAGTCAACCTTATTCTTTATGCTAACAATATTGTTCTTATGGTGTGGTGTTCCTTTTATCTTGACAAGAAATAGTGATTCTTAAGGATTTATATTCTAGCACATGTACATCAATAAACATTGACAAAGAAAGGGTTTTGATACTCAAATCCAAAAAGATCACTTATGATAATTTTTCGTATGACAATAACAATGCAGAGGAAATTAATTCATGCAAATATCCTAGAGTTGAACTTCAATGTCACAATATTAAATGGAACTATGGTATCAATAAAAGGATTAAGAGGGGCTCCTATATATACATGTCTTAAGAGGGGTTGGTGTAATGATAAGTCTTGTATAGACCATTGGAAAATAGACCTGGTGAAGGTCACTTTATAGAATATTTATCATACCATCAAAAGTAGTATCATATCTGAATTTAAGGAAAAATTGTGGTGCAATAAAAAAAAAGATAAGATAGAATTAAGGTACTATAAAGAGGTTATTAACCCCAATTTAGAATATCAAAAGCATATTTATACTATATATAGCTTAAAGAAGAAAATTATCATTTCTAAAAGAAGAATGAACTTTCATGATATTCATAGTGAAACAGTGCATTGGAAAATTCCTAAAGTGTCATAGGATGAAAAAAATTGTCATCTTTATGATACTAAAAAGGTGGAGGATGAAACAAAATCTCTTAGAATATCCTCCATATGCCCAAATTATATATCAATTTCAAAATTTTTGTAACACTATCGATCTTCCTAAATTTTTAACTCATTAGAATTATGAATATTTACGAAATATTCCCTCTAATATTTTTGAGTGTAGAAATAAAATGTTAAAACAAAACAATTAATTTATTAAGGTCTGATAGAAAACAATGGGTCTCAATTGACAACAATGATGATCGTCATCATCATATAAATCTGTGTGCGTGTGTGTGTGTGTGTGTTTTGCAAAGAAAGCATGGTGGGATTCCTCCTTTTCCCCGCAATATCTAGATTTTTCCAAGGAAAACCTTCTAGGAGCCCCTTCTCTTACTGACAATATCTGGTTCAAGGAAAATTCAAATATTAGCCACAATAGTGGTAGGTAACCTTGAGAAACTCTACCATTTTTGTGTGTGAG